>CAUYSK010112623.1:0-17936 GCA_963575035.1 Avahi laniger
ACTCCTGGCCTGAAATGGAGAGGTGTATTCATTAACTCCTCTGATAGACCTGGAGACCTTTTCCATCACCTCCACCCTCTCTCTTTGCTGGGTTCATGGCCACATGTCCTCACTGGTCCCCGTCCTGTGTTTCCAGCTCTGCAGCTTATCTGATATAAAAATAGTTAATTTCAAGGCTTAAATATAATAAATATGAAGAGCCAGGAATGAAAGTAGACAGACCTCTCTGGAGGTGTGTCAGGATACTTAATTGAGTATTTAGATATTTCTCAAAGAGAAGTACGTAAACATTGGCACAGAAAGGGTAAGTCAGGCAGATCACACAACGTGGAGAAAGCTAAGGGATATGCACTCTAGTGAGGGACCACCATGAGCTTACGATGTTTAAGGGTGAATCCCAAGGTAAATGACAATGTTGTGATATCTGTGTAGATCAAACATTAAAATATAAAAAACATAAAAGTTCTAGAAGAAAACATGGGATAATTTATCTTTTGATTTTTTCAAGTGGATAAGGCCTTTCTAAACAAGAAAGAAAACCCAGAAATCATAAAAGGAAAGACCAATATATTTCACTTTATAAAATGCAAATAATATGCAAAAAAAGCCATTCAATTCGCCAAAAAGATATAACTATTATAAATATATATGCAGCAAACATCAGAGCTCCTAAACATATGAAGCAAACATTGACCAAACAGAAAGGAGAAATAGTAACACAACAAGAGAATTCAATAGCCACTTTTAATAATCAATAGAACCAAAGAGAAGATAAATACAGAAACAGAGAACTTGAACATTATAGACCAATTGGATCTAACAGACATACGGAGCACACTCCAACTAAAAACAGCAGAACACAGATTTTTTTCAAATGCACATGGAACATTCTCCAGGATAGACCATATCTTAGGCCACAAAATAAGTCTCAGTAAATTTAAATAGATTGAAATCATATAAAGTATCTTTTCTGATTACAATGGAATTAAACTAGAAATCAGTAACATAAGGAAAATTGGAAAATCTACAAATATATGCAAATTAAACAACACACTCTTAAACAACAAAGTGGCCAAATATACCACATGAGAAATTAGAAAATATCTTGAAACAAATGAAAATGGAAACACAACATACCAAAATTTATGGGATATAATAAAAGCAGTGCTAAGAGGGAAATTTTTTAAGTTGTAAATATTCACATTAAAAAATAATGAACTAAAATCAACAACCTAACTACACCTTTAGGAACCAGGAAAAAAAGAGAACAAACTAAACTTAAACCTAGCAAAAGGAAGAAAAGTAAAGATTAGAGTAGAGATCTACAAAACAAATAATAGAAAAATGATGGAAAACATCAATGACAGAAAAACAACAGAAAAAATCAACAGAACCAAGAGTTGGTTCTTTGACAAGATCAACAAAAGTAACAAGACTTTGATAGAATGACTAAGAAAAAAATAAAGAAGACTCAAACAACTAAAATCAGTAATGAAAGACGGGATATCACAAGAGCTTTTTACATAAATAAAGAGGATTATAATGGAATACTATGAACAACTGTATACCAAAAAAATTGGACAATCTAGATAAAATAGATGAATTCCTAGAAATATACAGCTTACTAAGACTGAATCCCAAAGAAACAGAAAGTCTGAACAGATGTAGTAAGAAGATTGGATCGATAATCAAAAACCTCCCAACAAAGAAAAGCCCAGGGCCGGATAGGTTCACTGTTGAATTGTATCAAACATTTAAGGAAAAATGCAAACCAATCCTCCTCAAAACTCTTCAAAAAATTGAAGAGGAGGGAACAGTTCCTAGCTACAGTCTATGAGGCCAGAATTACTCTGATACCAAAATCAGACAAAACAGTGTAAGAAGACCAGAAACCAACATTGCTTATGAACATTATGCAAAAATTCTCAGCAAAATGCTAGCAAACAGAATTTAACAGCTCATTCGGAAAGTTGTCAGAATCAAAATGGAGTCACTTGTGTTAAAAAAAAATTCTGAAAAATGGAGCTGGGAAAGGCCATTAAGGGAGTGTTCTCACGCATAAACGTCTGATAACAAAAACTATCACAAAAGTCTCCAAAAACCACAATCTTGCGCAAAGGCTGTTACAACCTTACACACGCCAAAAAAAATACTTCTGTGAGGACATCTGCCCAGGAACTGCCTGTCTAATCTTGGACCGACACCAAGCTTGTTATTGATCCTTATTGATCCTTGTAGCCAAGGGTAATTATCTCAAAACAATTATGTAATCCTCCTCAATTTTTCCTTTAAAAACCTTTGTTTTCCTTTACTTCTCTGAATGTACACATAGTTCACCATGACATGCGTGTTCCCATTGCAATGCCCATTCCTGAACAAACATCGCTTTCTTTTACAGAAGGAATTGGTGATTCTTAGAACCAGTATACAGTCCTCACTTGAGCCCTTTGAGCTCTCTGCTTCCAGGGCTCTCCTTTTCTGACCTTGATGAGTCTTCTCTCAGGCTAAGCTTCTTTTTTGGGGACAAGTTCTTTGACATAATTTGGGATCTGACTGGATAAAGCCACCTTAAATAAAGTGCCTTGCATCCCTCCTGGGATGATAAAAGACTTTTTGTCTTTTCAGACAAGTCCTTTCTGGTACAAAGACATTTCATCTTTATGGTGAATATACTCTTCCGGTTTCTACAGAACCTATGTTCTGCCTGTGAGGCATGTCTTTTCTGGTGAATTCACTTTTGGTTCCTTCTGCTCACCTAGTGAAATATTTTGTTTGATCTGCTTAAAATTTTCTGAGCACTTTAATTTTTATCTCATTTTGGTTTGGTTACATACATGTATAAATGATTTGGACCTTTTCCCTTTTGTTCCCCTTGTTTGTTTCTGTTCATCTTCTGAGAGCCAAAATAAATATTCTAAATGGTGGGCATGAGATGGCCAATTAAAAGCCATGGAGGTAGTCGCCACCATCTAAAACGCTGGTTTAAACTCCTCACATTCCCTGACAGGAATTACAGGATTTTCTTTGCTCTGGAGAGATTAATAAGCAACAAAATGGAATTCTCAAATATTAAGGCATGCTAGGTTTTCTGGTACTCCAGAACTTTTCTCTCTTGTTTTTTTTTTTTTTATTTCTTTCTCCTCCCTGTTTACTCTGAATCTGTTGACTTTTTCACTTGTACTAAAAATAATATACTATTGCTAATTTCAAAAGCTGCTTAGAAATTTTTCTCAGGGCACTTCAGCCAAGATAAGGAAGAAAGAGAGGGCTTTCAAATTACAACAGCCCCATGGCAACCAACAACCTAGCCTTATGCACCTAAGAGTCATCCCTTTGGAAATGTAAATTTAATTTGCTTGGCTAACAATCACTTAGGGTTTATTTAGAACAGTTCATTAAAAGATTGACAGTCTAAAAAGGAAAGAACCAGGTAAATGTTTATAGAAGTTAGGCTCTTAGAACAAACAGGTGAAAATCTTGAGCTCAAAGCAACAATATTAAATATCATTACCTGGCATAAAAATTTTGCTTTGTCTGCTATGCACAAGTCAGAAAAAGCTGAGGGAAAAAACCAGTTAATGCCTTTCTATAAAATGCTTCTGCACCCAAGATGACTAATCAAGCAAACAAGACTACAAACAAAAAGATCAATTTGCTTCTGCAATTCAAGGCCACTTGGAGATTTTGTTTTTCTTATACAATTCAGCCAGTCCTAACTAAAGTGCAAACATTTGGAGATTTAATCCCTAAACTCATTTGGAATTGGGAAAAAAGGATTAAAAGAGCAGTTTTTTAAAATCAAAATGCTATGAAAAGTGCTTTAACGAAAATGTTGGTCAACAGCCTTCCTAAGATTACTCATCAGGACAAATAAAATTTTGCCATGTGAATGGGTTCCATTTTGTCAAAAATGCAATTTGGATGCAACAGCCCTTCTAAGAACTGGTGAGTTTATATTACTATGTTTTAGTGTCTTCTAACTAAAATTTCCAGACAGAAGCTAGAGAATCTAGAGAATCTGCTCCTGTCAATGTATTTGTGTTGTCTGTACCTTTTTTTATATATTTATGGAACGCTTCACAAATTTGCGTGTCATCCTTGTGCAGGGGCCATGCTAATCTTTTCTGTATCATTCCAATTTTAGTGTATGTGCTGCCGAAACGAGCACCCCCCTTTTTTTTTTTATTAGAGACAGAGTCTCGCTCTGTCACCACAGCTAGAGTGCTGCCGTGGCATCATCACAGCTCACAGCAACCTCAAACTCCTGGGCTCAAGTGGTCCTCCTGCCTCAGCCTCCTGAGTAGCTGGGACTACAGGCACGTGCCACCATGCCCAGCTAATTTTTCTATTTTTTTGTAGAGATGGAGTCTCGCTCTTGCTCAGGCTGGTCTTGAACTCCTGACCTCAAGCAAGCCTCCCACCTTGACCTCCCAGAGTGCCAGGATTACAGACGTGTACCTTTTATGTTGTATGTATGTAATATTTTTCTACCCAAACTATATCAAAGAATTTGAATTAACTAATTAATTGACTTACAGGTAAAAATTAAGCACTTAAATATTTTATCAAAAGTATAGTGATTAACTGAAATGTTTTTATGTTTATGTGACTTGGGGAAATCTTTGGTAAATAAACTGATTTTAAGATTGTTGGTAAAATAAAAACAGAAATGTCTTCGGAATTGCCCACATACACTTTTTTCAGAGTTTACTGGTCAGACAATTTTATATTTGTCTCTGTTGGATGTTTTAAGGTATCAGTTTGACACTAAGGTCATAAGAAACTCAGCCTAAAAACAGAACGATATTTGTTTATATAATTCTTTGTTAAGTAAGTCTAATTTAATATTGTTGGTTAATGAACTCTTTCTGCATTTTCAGTGAAATATCCATATCTTTAACTTCAAGGTTCTTCCTTAGGTGATGAAGGCCTGATATTCGCAGGCTGTAAAATGGTTTCTGAGGAAATAGCTTGAAATAATGACTAGCCTTGTCCAATATCTAAGTTTTCATAAATAATACAGGTATAATTGTTAAAAATAAATAAATTAAGAGAATTGTGACATAAATACTTATAAAGGAACTCTTCATTATTTCAAAAATCTTTTTGGTAACTTAAAATCTTAAAGTTATGTAATAGCTATTTATTAAATGTTTGCGTCATGTCCAAATAAAATACTGAAGCATAAATATGTTTGTTCTTGGCTTCTTAAATTTTATAGGAAGACTAAATATATTTGGGTCTATTATTACACATTTTAAAAAGTATGTTATGGGGAAACAGTTTTCTAAATTTATAAAATGGTTCTCAACTATAAAATACTGATATGTGACAGGTCAAAATTTTTTGCTTCCTATGTTTTCATCAGAAATTAAGGTTAGTAAAAGTTCAAATTCTAATTAATATATACAATTCTGTACACAAAGTATACCAAATAAGTAAAATGTGATTTTGATGGGAAAAATTATAAGAAAGGCAGAAATATATTCTTTATTGAGAAAAAAATAATTTTATATAATTCAGAGGTTATTTAAAGGTTGTTTTAAAATACAGAAAGGAACTCGAAAAAAGAAAGAAACCAGTTAAGTAGGAGAGATGAGAAGAAAGTTGTAAGCATAAAAAGATGTATTTCTGATAATGAAAGTTAAAAAGAGAAGAAAATAATTTTTCAAAATAAGGGAAAAAGGAAAGCAAATTTCTATACTAAAACAATAAGACTGGTTATTTAAGAAAGAGGAAGTGAAGGACAAAACTAAGGTCTGCGCAGGTTGTGAGAGGTTTGTGAAGGATGAATTTATAAAAGGAATTTTGTATATAATCAAGTTGACTATACTTAAAAGGTAATTATTTACAAGTATTTCTAGATTGAGCTTTGATAAAATACATACATATGTGTGTACATGTATTTGTGCATGTGTGTGTGTGTATGCACATATGTACACACAAAATTAAGATCTTGGTCCCCTATGTTAGAATAACAGATCTTGAAATATTGATCTGCTCTTAGTAAAATTTGAAAAAGTTGATTTTTAATTCTGAAAAATGTCAGGCATCTTCTAAATTGCAAGTCTTTTTCTGTTTTACAGTCTTCATTTAATTTCCTAGTTTCAGTTTAGAAATGTGTTTTCATTTTATTTTTCTAGGTAGAGGTTTTCCTCTTGAAGTTTCTCAGATTCATATCTCAGAAGTTCAACTTTTGCTGTAACTCACAGCACAGGATTTGTAGGTCATATATCATTGCCTTCTGCTCTTTCATTTTCTCCCCTTGAAAAGGTATTTTTTTTTTTTTTTTGCTTGGTTAGGGTGATAACTCTGACCTTCAACTTTTTTGTCAGTTTCTGCAACTTTTTTCTCCAGTTACAACTCTGCCGTTGTGACCTGACTCAGAAAAGTTTGTCTTAAAGGTCTAGAAAAGCAATATTTTCCTCCAGTATATGTTGACTCTGTACTATTGGTTTTTCTTGTACTATTGTGTGAATTATTCCACAAAACCGGACAATTTTTCTAAGAACCATGTATTCTCCCCCTGCTCAAGGTACTGATTTTCTTATTTACTTCTCCGATGATATAGTGTGCATTCATAACCTTGAATATATACTCTTCTTATGTCTGATTAAACTCAAGTACTTTTTCATTAGGTTTGACTTCCAGATTATCTAAATGGGCTTCCCATAAGGAGAAGCAATCACACTGCAGGAAGTTTATCTTTACCTTTTAGCAACTGGTCTAGGAAAAAAGATTTTGTAATTTCCTGTGCTTTATGTTATCTTTCTTAGGTTTTAGGATTACCTAGGAAAAGTGAGTTTTAAAAGGATTAGGATTTTTTAATCCATGCAATTTTCTGTATGGCTTTTGAAGTCTTTGATTATCACTCTAATTAATTGAGTGACTATTATTTCACAGTGACCTGTGATCCTGTTTTGATCAAGCATTTTCAGCCTTCAACATCTTTGACAGGCTTCCTCAGGATCAGTTCTAAGTTAAGGTTTTTTGACCTAACATTAACTTTGAGATTTTCCAGTTGGGCCCTAAAGAGCTACAAAGGATGCGTCTCTCATCTTGTAGAGATACTAAACAATTAGATTTATTTCGTAATTTGTATGTGAAGCATTGTCAAATGGTAAGTGATGCTAGATCTTTCAGTTAAATTTACAAATATATTATTGATATGAATCTTCCAAAATTATCTAAAACTCTAAGAAATCTAATGTTATCAGTCATAATTCTGGTTATTATGTTATATATCACAAAATAACCACATTTTCTTGTCAATTTCTGATACGGTGAATTTTCATCAGATTTTTAATCACAGTTATTCTAAGATTTTGGCATCCATTGTTAAATTGTTTTGAATTCTTCTCTAAAGGCATCTGCGATCAGACTCATGGAAAAGACTAATGAACAGTCTTAACTACAGGTTTCTAATAACTTTAAGTCAATGGACTAAATAAAAATTTTCAGACCTCTAATGAAGAAAGTGATGAATTCACAAAACTGCTAATCAAGGTCAAGCAAAACAAGAATTAATTAAATGAAACTACATGAACTAATAAAAATGAATCATGGTTCTTTATAGCCTCTTTATTTGAAATCTTTCTGGTTCTTTACTTAAATGTTTTGTTTTCCAGATTTAAGGAAACATTTTATCTTAAACTATCTATAGTTTATAGCAATTTGGTAAAGTATACATTTGTGAACAAAAATGGAAACATTTACTTTTTCTCCTTACTTGATCCCTTCAAACATTGTAAACTATTCATGAGTATTCTTATTTTTATGACAATATAATTATTTACATAAGTTCAAGAAGAATGTGCTCTCTTTAGAACAGGATACAATTGGAAACACTGGCTACATTACAAGGTTTTGATTGGAATGTCATATTTAAATTGTTTATAGGTACTACAGACAAAGTCTGAAGTCTGCCTTATTTTGGCTTTCTACCTCAAGAGGTTTTTAAATCGGAGATTACTATGTGGTCAAATCACTATTTTTGCAGGCAAAATTTAATAAACCTAAATTTATTTTACAAACCAATTTGTCTTACTCTGATTATCGTTGATAAAAATCAGGATGACTATAGAGAGGAAAAGTTACATTGCTAAAGAAAAAGAGCTATAATACACCTGTTATTTGATTGTAGCACTGTGCAGTGTTTCCTTGATATCTTGAGTTCTTGCTGTCTACCTATGGACTGGATCAGATCCTGAATTCTCCTAATTTTCTTCAATATTTAGCTACAACTCTCCAACTAAGGTCAAAAACTTTTCTGTTCCTAAAGCCCTAGAAGCTGAAGCTAAATAACTTGATATAAATTTTAAGAAACAAGTCTCATGCCTGATGTGTAAGCCACACAGAAAGTTTACCAAATGCCTGATGCCAATAACCAGAGACATTCAAACTGCAAATCAGGACAAGAAGTTGACAGACTCACACTGTAGGCAGTTTCTCCAAGGCGATGGAACAAGACTCCCCATCGTAATGAGACTCTTGCCCCTCTTAATTTTTCCATTCTTATGCCTACTTATTCCTTTGACAGAATAACAGTGTAACTGAAATTTCATAATCAATAGCTACTGCTGGTAATGTGACAGAACCCGACCTAAGAGATCCTTCATTGACTATTGGTTAAATAAGGAGTTGTCTGCGCTATTGCTAATACTACATGCTGTACCTGGACAAATTCCTCTGAGGAAGATGAGACCCATATACACAAAATAAAAAAACCAGGTCAAATAGTTACAACAGGTCATTTGATGTATTCGATTGGTTGCCTTTAAGCCTAGCTTCCTGGCTCAAAACCATTACACAAACCGAGGTGATCATATTACTATTAATTTTATTTTGTATTTTCCCTTTTTAAACTTAATACCCATTAGTATTAGAAGTGCAGCTCCTAACAGAGTAATGTTCATCCTGTGCTTTGAGATTATGGCCAAAAGACTATGGAACAGACAAAATTGAACTTAATAATGGGCTTCAGGTAGTCTTAGCCTGAGAGCCACTCCCTCCAAACCTCCCTTGTGACACAAACGTGGCTAAAACTATTTTGATACTGACTTCTAATCACCAATCATTCCTTCCAGTGCGGGACCAGACCAACAACCCAGGTCAGGTCCATGCTGGCACCAAAGGACAATCGAAACCTAACTGTAGGATGATCGATCTGTGATGCTTTCAGAGAAAGATCTTGATCAAAAGAGGGAAATGTGAAAGTTGTCAGAATCAAAATGGAGTCATTTGTTTAAAAAAAAAAAAAAAAACTCTGAAAAACGGAGCTAAGGAAGGCCATGAAAGAGGGTTCTAATACACAAATGTCTGATAACAAAAACATCACAAAAGACTGCAAAAACTACAACTTTGCACAAAGGCCATTGCAACCTTACACAAAAAATGTACTTTCATGAGGATATCTGCCAGTAACTGCCTGTCCAGCCTTGGAATGATGCCACTCTTGATATCGATCCTTGTAGCCAAGGATAATTATCTCAAAACAATTATGTAATCTTCCTCATTTTTTCTTTAAAAACCTTTGCCTTCCTTTATCTCCCTGAATGTGTACATAGTTTACTATGGTGCACAACTTCCCATTTCAGTGCCTGTTACTGAATAAACATAGTTTTTCTTTAGAGAGTTTCTGTTTGTTATTTAGGAAGACAACGTTAAAAAGATTATACACCATGACCAAGTGGGATTTATTCCTTGAATGCAAGAATGGTTTAACGTGAAAAGTAATCAATACTGCATAATATACCACATTAACAAAACGAAGGGAAAAAAAAAAACCACATGATCATCTCAATTGATGAAGAAAAAGTATTTGACAAAATTCAACACCTTTTCATAACAAAAACATTCAATAAACTAGGAATAGAAAGAAACTATTTCAACATAATAAAGGACATATATGAAAAGCACATAGCTAGTATCATGGTCGATGGTGAAAGACTGAAGCTCTTCCTCTATGATCAGAAACAAGGAAAGGATTCCTGCTTTCACTATTTCTATTTAATATACTACTGGAAGTTCTCATCAGAGCAATTGGACAAAGAAAAGAAAGACAATGCATCCAAATTGGAAAAGAAGAAGTAAAATTATTTCTGTTCACAAACAACATAATCTTAAATGTAGAAAAAGATTACAGATGCACACAAAAACTGTTAGAACTAATAAATTCAGCAAAGTTGTAAAATACAAAATCAACACATAAATATCAGTTTTGTTTCTATATACTAATAATAAGCAATTCTAAAGAGAAATAAGAAAAAAAATCCATTTATAACACCATTAAAAAGAATAAAACATTTAGGAATAAACTTTTACCAAGGAAGTGAAAAACACATACACCGAGAATTACAAAATGTTGCTGATGACATGTATAAATGGAAGGACATCTGGTGTTCACAGACTGGAAAACTCACTATTGTTAAGATGCCAATACTACTCGAAGCAATCTATAGATCAATGTAATCCCTATAGCAATCCTACCAGAAAGCAATCTACTTTCTTGCAGAAGTAGAAAAACCCATTCCAAAATTCATATGGAATCTCAAGGGACCCTGAATAGCCAAAACAGTCTTGAAAAAGAAAAAAGAAGGTCTCACATTTCTTAATTTCAAAGCAACAGTAATCAAAACAACATTGTACTGGCATAAAGACAGACTCACAGACCAATGGAATAGAATAATGAGCCCAGAAATAAACGTTCATATTTATGGTCAATTGCTTTCCAGTGAAGGTGCTAAGACTATTCAATGGGGGAAAGGACAGTCCTTTCAACAATGCTGCTGAGAAAACTGAATATCCACATGCAAAAGAATGAAGCTGGACCCTTACCTTACACTATATACAAAAATTACTTCAAAATGGATAAAAGCCCTACATGTAAGAGTTAAAACTATAAAACATTTAGAAGAAAACATTGGGGAATGCTTCCTGACGTTGGGTTTAACAATGATTTCTTGGCTATGACACCAAATGCACAGGCAACAAAAGTTAAAATAGATAAATTGGACACATCAAAATTTGAAATTTCTGTACATTAAAGGACACAACAGAGTAAAAAGATAACCTATGGAATGGGAGAATATATTTACAAATCATGTATCTGATGAGGGGTTAATTTTTAGAATATATAAAGAACTCCTACAACTCAACAACGAAAAAAAAATAAACAACCAGATTTAAAAAATGGGAAAAGGACTTGAATAGACATTCCTCCAAAGACATATAAACGACGAATGAGCACATGAAAAGATGTTCAACAACACTAACCATTAGGGAAATGCAAATCAAAACCACGACATACCACCTCCCACCTATAGGTGTCAGAATGACTACTATAATAAAAACAATCAAAAAATAACCAGTGTTGGCAAGGACGTGGAAACTTGGAATTCTTGTGCATTTTTGGTAGGAATGTAAACTGGTGCAGCCACTATGGAAAACAGTGTGGGAGTTCCTGAAAATAACCAAAAATTGGATCACCATACGATCCAGCAATTCCACTTCTAGATATATATCCAAAAAAATGAAAGCAGGAACTGGAAGAGATATTTGTACACTCAGGTTCATTGCAGCACTACTCACAATAGACAAAAGCTAGAACAACCCAATGTCTATCAACAGATGAATAAATAAACATAATGTAGTATATACATACAATAGAGTATTATTCAGCCTTTAATAAAAGGAAATTCTGACACGTGCTACAATACGGATGAATCTTTAGGACGTTATGCTAAGTGAAATAAGCCAGTCACAAAAAGACAAATACAGTATAATTCCACTTATATGGCGTACCTAGAGCGGTCAAATCCATAGATACAGAAAGTAGAATCATGGTTGCCAGGGACTGGGGGAGGGGAGAATGGGGGGTTGTTTAATGGGCACGGAGTTTGAGTTTTGCGTGGTGAAAAGAGTCCTGGAGATTGGTTGCACATGTGAATGTACTTAACGTGATTGAATTGTACCCTTAAGAATGGTCAAGACGGTAAATTTTATGTTAAGTGTATTTTACCACAATTAAAATTTTTAAAATACAAATTATCTTTAAATTACATTATAATAATTGTATGACCAAAATTTTCAAAGTAACCCAATGAAATTTCTGACATATTAAGCTGTTACTCACAATCCTATAGCTTTCATGGCATTTTTACATCAGTTTCTTAAAAATACATATATTCAATGCATATTTAAAAATGCTATAAACAAAGCCAATGGACAAACTAAAAAATTATATAACAGAAATGACAAAGATATAATCATTTTAATTTTAAAGAACTCTTTCAAATCTATAGGGAAACAGTAAGTAAGCCAGGAGAAAAATGGGCAAAAGATTTAAGCAGGCAGACTATAAAAAAAAAAAGAAATACAAATAAATAATGAAAATATGCAAGAATTCTAAACCCCATCCATAATATTCAAAATACAAATCAAATTAACAGAGAGAGTGCCATTTTCCACCCATCAGATTAGCAAAAATGTACAAGGTTGGTAGCATGCGAGGAAAGAGACATTGTCATTGATTATATGAGGGAGTATAAATTTGTGCTATCTCAGAAGACAATTTGGTAACATCTATTAAAGTTAAAAGAAAAAACCCCCTACTATCTGACTCAGGAAGTCCATCACTGGGAATTTATGCCACGGAAATATTTACAAACAAGTGTAAAAAAGTTTTATTTTTAATTGCCGCCATGTTTGAAGAGCAAAAAAAAATCCATCAACAGGGAATGGATTATATAAATTTAGGTAAATGCCTACAATGGAACATTATGCAGACTTTAAAAATCATGAGGCTAGCTCTGTATAGGCTGATAGGGAAAGCTGTCTCAAAGCAAAAAATATAGCAAAATGCAAAATACAGAACAGTGTGCATAATGATTTCTTCTGTAAACACACACACTCATTTATCTAATAATTATTTACTGAGCATGTATTATGTGCCAGGTGTTGGCTGTGTAGTTGTGAACAAAACACACAAAATGTCTGCCCACAGCTCAGTGAGGCAGCCAATGCAGGCAATAAACCAGGTAAGTCAATACCATGCAGAGAAGAGGCATGGTGATGAGTCTCCCAGTGAGAGATAACGCAGGGCTAGGGATGGAGAGTGCCGGGTGTGGGACACACTCAGAGAGAATGGTCAGGGAAGACCTGACTGAGAAGGTCGCATTCAAGACCCAAGGCAGGTGAGAAAGTGAGCCACGTGAGTATCTGGGAAAAGAACAGCCAGGCAAAGGGAATAGGCAGTGCAAAGGCCCTGGGGCAAGGATGTGTCTGGTATGTTCAAGGGAAGTCCGGAGGCAGTGTGCCTGGAGCAGTGGTGAGTATAAAAGAAAGCAGAAAAAGAGGCCCAAAAGATGACAGCAGTGCCTGGCTTGGTTGGGGCTCCTACACTGTGTAACTATAATGATTTTTGACTTTTAGTCTAAGAGACCTGAACGCCAAAGAGGATAGCCAGGAAAGGCATTACATGATTTATGTTTTGACAGAATCACTTAAAGACACATATTGTTTTATTTTTAATAGTAAGTAGAGACTTTTTGGGTGTTAGCATCATAGAACATTTTATTTTCTTCTTTATAGTTTCTATTTTAAAAAGTAGCAAATATTAATTTAAGAAGCAAATGGAAGGGGGTGCTGGGAGATTAGGGAGGCAGTGTAGGCAAGTGGGAGCTGAGGGAGACCATTCTGTCCTTGAGAGAAGGCAGGGAACTGTCCTGCAAGAGGACATTCCCCCAAGGCATTTCTCTGGGGCGTTAGTTTGTGTTAGGGAGAAAAGGGTTCCTTGGTCAAACAGGTTTGGAAAACTCTGGATAAATCTTTACTGCAGGACTTCTCAGAGCCTTTAAAATATTACCACCCAAGCGGTAGAAAGAGAATGTGGTTTCCCAAACTTATTAGACCATGGAGCCCATTTATTCTCAAACCGTTTCTAGCATTCCATGGAATACACTCTTCGAAATGCTGCTGGGGGAGAAGAGGCTCCTAAATGAGGCCCTGGCAAGGGCAGACTTGCACCCAGGTGGCTCACTCCAGCAGTAGCAAGGGGAATCTTCTCGGGGGCAAGATCTGGCACAAGCAGATCCCAGAGCTTACTCTCCTGCCGTGCACATCTGTTGCCCCTTCTGGACTGATGCCCTTGTGCCCAGAGACAGTGAAGCAGATGCTTTCAGATGCCCCAGACGCCTGAGCTCAGCGGCAGGTGAGAAAGTGAGCCATGTGAGTGTCTGGGAAAAGGATAGCCAGGCAAAGGGAACAGCAACTAAGCAAAGGGAACACACTAAAAGTATGCTGATGCGGCAGAGTGGAGTCTGACATTTTTGGTTCAGAGTAAAATCATCACGTGCTGCCCAGAGTCCCAGCCCACCCCGCTCCTCCATGAGCACTAACTGGAGGGCAACCGGAGTGCAGGAGGTGGGGTGACTGAACAGGACTGCCCGCTGGGGAGGAGGTGGCTGGGACCATGATTGCACAAACCTCTATCACCTTGGGCCTGTTAATATTAACTCACGCTCTATCCTGGGGGAGTATTAGCAATCGCCAAAGCCACGGTCCTGATGAACCTTGTTTTGCTCTTCTTGTTGGCTAGATCGTCGGCTTCTCACTTGGCCTTCGATGGGGAACCCACGAGTCCCCCCTACATATGCAGCTTTAATCTCTGTAGCTGCACGTTGAGGAAGTTCCTCCCACAGAGCAGAGTAGAAACCGGTGGGAGACTGAGCGGGAGCAGAAGCCCAGCAGAAGCAACCTGAATTGTCAAGCCAAGGGCTTCAGGATAAATTCCATCTGAGTCCTCTCGATAACTGTGCCATCACAGCTGCTTCTAAGAAGAATACATTTCTTCCTGTGGGCATTCCCTGTGTTTGGTGTCTGGACACTTTTTTGATTGCTAGTCATTATCCACATAAATTAGGCTTAGGAAAAAGTAGATTCAGTCAACCAATCACTCATTCATCCAACCGTCTCGCGCTCAGTGAACCATTCATCCACCAATTGTCTTGTGCTCTGTGCCCCCACACGCAGGTCCTGGGCTACACGTCATGTGTGCGTTCCAAGCATGTTCAGCGAACAATTCTGAATTACGAACTTCTTTGTAAAAAACACCAAAGGCTTTGCAGATACTTTGTCATTCCGCTGCTTCTTCGGAGGATTGTCCTCGGGGTCAGTGTGGGCAATGGCACAGATCGTGCACTGCCCGTGGGCGCCTACGTTCTACCTGCCAAGTGGTGTGCCTGCCGTACGGTGGCAGTCTCCCGGTTAGAAGTGCTTTTTTACTTTGTCCAAAGATGCCATTGCTCCAGAGAGTATGGGATAAAACAAGCATAGTGAAATATTAATGGTGTAACCTAGGTAATAGGTTTAGGCTGCCCACCTTTGCTAGATGTTTGAAATTGTCATAATAAAATGTTGGCATGGCAGGGCACTCCTTGTCCAGTTATGCATGGGCAGAGAAATGCTGTTACGTGTTGAATTATTTCTCCCCCAAAAATTCATATGTTGAAGTCCTAACCCCTAATACCTCAGAATTTGAGTATTATTTTGGAGCTAGGACCTTTACAGAAGTAATTAAGTTCAAATGAGATTATTTGGGTGGGCCCTTCTCCAATATAACTGATGTCCTTATGAAAAGGAGAAACTGAGCACAAAGACACGCACATAAAAGGAACATGATATGAAGATACAGAGAGGACATCCTGCGAACATGAAGATGGCCCTCTGTCAGCCCAGGAGAGGGGCCTGAAATAGATCCTTCCCTCACGGCTCTCAGAAGGAACCAACACGGCCAACGGATTGATTTCAGACTTCTAGCCTCTAGAACTGTGAGACAATAAATTTCAGTTATTTAAGCCACCCAGTTTGTGGTACTCAGTTACGGCAGCCCTAGAAAACTAACATAGAAGCTTTTTTAATAATCTTTTTTAATAATTTAATAACAAAGGGAGGTGTCCTGAGGTCTGTCAGTGGGCTGATCACCTTCTTAAACTCTCAAGATGAATAGAAATGTAAGGAGGATATTATTTTAGTAGAGAGAGTTCCTACTGCAGGGTTTTGGGAGCCAAGAACTGACCATGGGCTAATGTCTGTCTTAGGAAGAAGTGAGTGATGATAAAGAGAAGTCATTGCCCACTGGGGTCTAAAGGCCAGCTAATATCCAATAACAGGGATGTAGGCACAGAACTTTTGACACCCAATGCTGTTCCGCAGATAAAGAGACTAGACAAGGTTGTTGAAAAATCCATAGCAGTCCAAGCAATCTTACATGAGAAAAGAGCAGCTGGGGCTTGGGTTCCACTCCTGGCACTAACCACTCACAAGCTACATCATCTTGCGTAAGCCACTTGAACTCCACTTTCTCATTCACAAAGACGTGAGTAATTGTGGCTTCTTTCTACGATGTTGAGAAGGTTAAATAAGATGTTCCATGTAAACACATAGTAGGTGCTCAAGAAAATGAGGTCAAAAATCCAGACACAGATAGAGAGGAATAATAAACAGGCTCAAAGGCTTGTTTATTCAACAAACAGGTGGCTTCAGGTGAAGGCTATCAGGGCCGTGGAGGTCAGAATCAATACGCAGCTGGTATCAGATGTTTGTCCCCATCAGACACTATGGGAATTGGCTGTGATCTCTGGCCAATCCTGAGAAAATCCATGGTGGGGTAGAAAGAGTACTTGCTCATGAGGCAGGAGAAGGATCCTAATTCTCACCTTCCCCCAGCTGTGTAACCCTGGGTAAGTCTCTAACACTTCTCCCAGCCTCTGTTTCTTCATCAGTAAAAGGAGAGCACTGGACTAGACGAACGATGGCAAGCACGTGGTCTGTGTGCCAGCCCTTCTGCTCTCATTCCCACGACAGACAGCACTAACCAACCATGGCCCTTATTTTCATCTTCGTTCAGACACAGCTTCAGAGTCCTCAAATGATACCCCAGGAACCAAGATGACAGATTAGATGGAAACCATTTACTGTCCTGTCCCAGAAGATCTCTAAAATGTCTTCCAGTTCCTAGGTTTTCTGAGTCTGATCCCTTTCTTGGCCAGACATGACCTCATTTTGCATCTTCCAAGACTTTCACATGGTATTTAGGATCTTTCACTGTCTGGGCCCTACATTGTGAATTGTTCTATTGTTCCATGTCTCCCTCTCCCAGTCCAGATGTCCAACATCCTCAGTAGGACCAAGGTCTTAGGTTTTGGTAATCTATCTCCCAGTAACCTCTTGCTCTCTTTCTCTCTCTCTCCTTCTTCACTTTTCAAAACTCCTAGGTATTGTAGAGCAGGATTAATTCATACCAAAATATTTATTTCACGACCTCCTCTGCCCAAGCCCAAGACAGTCATGATTAACATATTAAGGTACAATCCCACAAAGAGATGAGTCTCAAATGCCTTCTCAACCCAGTCTCCCAGGCAGCCCCTACCAATTTCTTGAAATTCATGTATCAGAAAAAAACTATTGGCCATTTTGTCCCAAGAAAGTGTGTCCAAAAAACCTCTTGGGAAAATTATTAAACCAAGAAAAAACTGTGTTTTGTGTGTTTGTAGATACCAGCTTCAAATCAGTACTAAATGAATTGCTTTGTTTTTAATACTCAAGAATCTAACCAAGCCTTCAAGTCACTTTCTGGTTCTCTTCTTACCCAGGCATCAACCTCCAAAGGTGCATTTTCCCAAGAAGTTAGCTGTTATGGTGGAAAGAATGCAGATCTGGGTGTCACACAGCTCAGCATGGCAAGCCTGCCTTGCCTCTACATGCTGTTTGCTTTTTCTTTTTTTTTTTTTTAAGACAGTCTCACTTTGTTGCCCTGGCTAGAGTGAGTGCCGTGGCATCAGCCTAGCTCACAGCAACCTCAGACTCCTGGGCTCAAGCAATCCTACTGCCTCAGCTTCCCAAGTAGCTGGGACTACAGGCATGTACCACCATGCACA
>CAUYSK010112624.1:0-14171 GCA_963575035.1 Avahi laniger
GAATAAAAATCTGGTCTTGATGACAACGAAGAATCTTTCATTTTCAAAAGGAAAAAGCGAAACAAGCACACATGAAATTCTGCCTCTCTCATCATAAACAGCTGAATCATTCACATATTTAACAGCCCAGAATTCTTCCACAAGCTGTCACTGTAGGCTCTGGTTTCTGAGAGTCCGAATTCAAAACCCTCCCTGGGAGATGATGGAAGAACCACAGGAATTAGGATTCCCGACAGACGCAGACTTAAACAGGAGCTGCGTTACCTTTAATCAGGAGCTGCGTTACCTTTAATCTATCTGGAGGCCCTGTCTACACGTTAATCTCTGGCGAAGGAAAAATACTACTGCGTTGAGAAAATGTATTTGTTTATCCAAAGAGTATTTACTAAATGTCTACTACGTGCAAGAGCCCTGGGGCGAGGGCAATGGGCACATGACCCCTCGCCCCCGCGAGGCCCACAGCCCGAGGGGCGCCCCCAGAAGCTTGTGCCAGGTGCCGGGGCGGGGTCCCCCGCACGCGCCCCGCCGGCGCCACCCTGGCGCGCCTCGCCCCCACAGGGGTCTTCCCAGCGATGCGGGCTCAGATGTGGCGAAATGAACAAATTCAACCGCTCGGGCGCCAGGGGCCCTAAGCAAGCCCTCGACTGCCGCGCCCGCGGGCGGGGCTCGGGGTGCCGCTGACCAGCGAGGCTGTAGGACCCCGCACCAACGAGGGGCCAGCGCCAGGCCCAAGGGGCTGGGGGCCCTAGGGGTGCTCTGAAGGGGGCGAGGGGATGAGAGACCCTGAGAGGTTGTGGAGATCCCAGGGGGGCGTGTTGGGGGCTCTGGAGAGCGCGCGAGGGACGCTGGGGCGTTCCGGGGAATCCAGGGGGCGCTGGGGGCCCTAGGGAATCTCTGGAAGTCCCGTGGGGGCTGAGGGACCCTGGAAGGTTGTGGGATTTCCAGGGGAGAGCTGGGGGCCATGGGTGGGGGCTGAGGAACCCTGATAGGTTGTGGAGCTTCCAGTGGGGCGCTGAGGGACCCTGGGAGGTTGTGGGGTTTCCGGGAGGCACTGGGAGCCCGGGGAGGGGGGCGCTAAGGAACCTTGGGAGGATACGGGGTTTCCAGAAGGGCGCTGGGGGTCCTGGAGGGGGCGTCTCTGGAGGGCAGGTGGGAACTGAGGGACCCTGGGAAGTTGGGAGGTTTCCAAGGGGAGTCTGGGGGGCTGGTCTCTGGAGGGCAGGTGGGGGCTGAGGGCCCCGAGGTGTGTTCTGCGGGATGCAGAGGATCCGTGGGAGACTGGGGGTACAGCCGGCGGGGAAGGGGGCCGAGTACGGAGACCCACTAGGGCACGCACGGTCTGGCTCTCACCCAAACAGCCCTCGGAGGAAGGAGTGGGAGGCCTTGACTCGCTTCTCGGCCTCCGCCATCAGCTGCACCGCCTCACGCTCCTTTCCGGCGTTGTCCATGTTGTCCGCCGCGGCCGCCGCAGCCCCTCAGCCGGCTAGCTGCGCGCCCCGGGCGCCCCCGCCCTCCCTGCTCGGCCGCGGTGCGCAGGCGCGGCGCGCGGCCCGTCGGGACCTGGAGTACGGGCGCGCCCGGCGGCTGGAGACCCGAGCGTGCACCGCGGTTCCCGGAAGGCCGCGAAGCTCCCGGCCGCCGGCTCCCCGGGCTTCGACGCAGAGCGGGACCTCTGGGGGGGGCCCTGCGCAGAGGTGCGCTTTAATCTTTCAAGTATGCGGAAATGGAAGATGACCCGTGGCTTCCAGTAAAGATCACCTAAAATACGAAGCATCCGGAATCCCTGCTCGATACGACTGACGTGGCAATGGGATGGATGAAGGAACAGCGGTAACGTTGGATGAAACGCTCAACCACATGCAAGTTCTGCAAAAGGGAATCTAATGCAGCCGCCGGAAGCAATGGCATCACATGGTTGATACCACCCACTAAAAAAGGAGCAACAGCTGGCAAAGGAGCCATTTTTTTAATCTCCAAAAGCAACACGTTTGAGAGTATATCATCTTCCCCAATATAAATTCTGTTATTTTTAAACCTTCCTAAACTGCAACTTTCTGTTGGTCCTCTTTTCCTTGGTTATAAATGAGTTGCGTATATATAATATATGCATAATCCATGCTCTTTATTGACTGAATTATGTTCAGTGGATGTGAGCCATTGAGCACACTTATCCTTTACATAATGCTGGCCATAGCGGCTGGATCTTCTGGGGCGAAATTCCTGCCTGCCAGGAAGACATCCAATCTCCTAGCAGAATTATCCATAGATAGACAGAATCCTGTGCCAACAACTTCCAGGCCTGTCCCAGAGAGAGTTATTTTTGAATAGAGTGTCTAGACCATTTTGGCTTGGCAGTGCTAACATAAAAACCATTGCCAAATAAGAATTTATGAGAATCTCAAGCTATTGATAAATGCACTGTTGACACTGACATGCAAAATTATCTAAGAAAATGAAGCCTATCTTTACGGAGCAAAGTAAGAGGGATCAAACTAGAAAGAAGGGTTACTAAAGCATAAGTCACAGAGTTCATACATTGCAGGACACTGTAGAGATAGAGGGAAATCTCAGCTCTTCTTGCAGAGTTTATTTACGATACTACTGTTAACTTAAAAAACATGAGATCTATATATTTGGAGAGAAGATTTTATTTCTTCTGACGAGTTACAGCAGGCAAGGTGGCCATTCTGACAGGCTGGGAAGCCTAGCCTCCAGCAGAGCCCAGAAGCAGGCAGTTCTAGGAAGGGAGGGGAAGACAGAAGTTTAAACTGAAAGGTTTGGCCAAGTGCACATATTCAATAGGTTACAGAAGGAGCTATGAATATTCATGAAGGTGGTCCTAACATATGCATATAGAATAAACATGCATCCCATGTTCACCTAGGGATGGAGACTTAACATTTAAATGTGTTATAATGTTATAAGTAGGTCCTATATGTCAAAAGGTCTTTTCAGGACACAAAGGCACTTAAGTATCCTTTGTAAACCATCCAGAACCAGTCCATGATCTGTGGTCTTACTGAACAGTCTCTTGTCCAACCAAAACTGTAGTTATGGCTTATGGAACAGAGGATGGGGTCAGCATCTGGCAGTGGATAAGCTGGAATCATTTTAATATATCTTGAGGCATATTTAGCTGATAGAGAAAACGAAAAACCTTGTGGCAGTTAGAAGCTACTTTATTCTTTAAGTGTAGGGATGTGTGATTTAACCCTTGCCCGACATGGCCTTAGGTCCTGTTTGTAATTTGGTATCTTATTGCCACAAAGTCCATTCTGTCAGTCTTATGATCGCTATTTTAGTGTTAATGCTGGTCAGTTGTGTCTAAATTGCAAAAGTGAGGGAGTTATAATTGGGCGTGTCCAACATCCTATCCCGTCGTGGCTGGGAGCTCAGTTTTAAGATGTTTCGGGGGTCCCCTTGGCCAAGAAGGAGTCCGTTCAATAGGTTGGGTGGCTTAGGATTTTATTTTTAGTTTACACTACATGCATTATTTTAACTTTGAAAAGCTGTTTTGTTTATTTTTGGGGGAAGAAGGAGGCAGGAAATTCGAGGTGACAGTAAATGCAGCAGAGGAGAGAGAAAAACTGCAAAGAGTGGACGTAAGCATTTGAAAAGTAGAGCAGTCTATGGGGATTTAACGGAGAGGGACCAACTCAAAAGCTTCTAAGTGCATTAGTGTGTTGATTAAAGCAGTTCTGAAACCTGGCTCAATGCAGAAGCTCTAAGGGATGTTCAGGAAATACTGATTCCTATGCCACTAGCTTTTGGTATTTAGACCCCAACTCCAGGAGTTGGGATTTAGAAAGTGTACATTCTTGAAAGAACGCTTTACCTCTATTTTAAAGCACACAGTTCTAGATTCTCACATCTATAATTAGCTGAAAAGGAACTGGAATGGACTGCCTCCTCTATACTGGAACTTTTAGCTAAGAGTGGCAGGGATGTATCTTGATACTTTTGGTAGTGTGTGGTGATTTCCCTCATTCTCTTCTTCCTCACAGTTCTGCTCTTCCTCCAGTCAACACCAAAGTGGGAGAAAACTTCAGACCTTAATTGCTGGAGCTAATGTTTCTTCTCCCAGAGACTAGGGGAGGGGTGGGGCAGGGTAGAGAGACCAACCTCACAGAATAAGGTCTGAGTAGAGGGACAGATGAGGAATCCTTGAAGCAAGAGGGAAAAGAAAAGCAAAATCATCCCTGGTGCAGACCAGAGAAGGAGTGGAAGGACCTGGAGTAGGAGCTGTCCTGGAGGAGAGCCAAAGAACCCATTGCCTGCACCCGTGTGTCTAGGATAGGACCATTTGCCACCTGTGGCCATTTAAATTTAAATTAAACAATATTAAATAAAATGTAAAATTCCGATTGTCAGCCACAGTACTCACTTTTCTTTCTTTCTCTCTTTTTCTTCCTTCCTTCCTTCTTCTTTCTTTCTTTCTTTCTTTCTTTCTTTCTTTCTTTCTCTCTCTCTTTCTCTCTCTCTTTCTTTCCTCCTTCCTCCCTCTCTCCTTCTCTTCCTTCCTTTCTTCCTTTCTTTTTCTTTCTTTTTAAAAATCACTTGTCACTTGAAAAAGTAGCCACATTTCAAGCACTCAACAGCCACATGTAGCTAGCGGCCACTAAAAGAGTTAAAAATATCACCTGACATATTGACTATTTAAGTTAGACACTTGAAAAACAATAAGTCAAGAAGATCACTTTGATCTTCCTTTTTTTTTTTTAACATACAGCGTACACACTAGACGCTTTGACCTTTTTGTTGCTTAAAAGCAAGAGATGAAATTTCCATGAGAAAAATGTCCTCCCTATCCTGGAAAAAAAGCAATATTTTGACTATGGAAAAACCAAAGTGCCAAAATATTTAAACAGATTTATTCTGAGCCAATATGAATTACTGCAGCCTGAGGAAACACAGTTTCAGGGGGTCCTGAGAAAGTGCACCAAGGTGGTCAGGTTATGGTTTGGTTTTATACATTTCAAGGAGATGGGAAATGCAGGTAAAATCATATATCAATACATGGGAGTTATACATTGGTTTGGCCCAAAAAGGTGGGACATCTCAAAGTGGGGGCTCACAATTTATAGGTGGGTTTAGGGATTCTTTAGTTGGCAATTGGTTGAAAGAGTTAAGCTTTGTTTAAAAACTTGGGGTCAGTAGAAAGGAATGCTTAAGTTAAGGGGGTCTGTTATCATTCAAGTAATGCCATGCCAGAGTCAGATTGGAAAACAAGCTACAATATACTGGGTGAAAAGATCTATTTAACAAGATTGTATGGATTGTAAGGTATGACTTGTGAAAAGATCTATTTAACAAGATTGTATGGCTTATAAGGCATGACTTTCCCCAGGTTCCTTAGAAAGGAATTTGAGCAAGGGAAAAAAGTCAAGAGTTCAGTCCTCAATTCTTATCATCAAAGAAAGGAAGTTAAGGCCAAGAGAATTCTGTACAAACAAACCCTGTTAATCTAACCCTTATCTTCCTAGACACTTCTCTACCCGATTAATTACCATAGCCCAAGCCTCTTTGCCTTATCACATTTTCACAGTTTGTTATTCTTTGTCCAATTCACTATATAAGTAGTAGACTCTAACTGCTTCTTTGGGCTTTTCTTTCATTGTGAGGGCTCCCAAGCCATGTCAAACTAATATTAAATGCATATGTATTCTTTTTTCCTGTTAATCTGTCTTATGTCAATTTAAATCTTGGACTCAGACAGGACCCAATGAGGATGGAGGTAGAGTCTTGCCTCCCTGCACTACCACATCGGACTGCACAGATAGAGAACATTTTCATTATTGCACAGTCCCAGTGGATGGCACTGGCTTGAACACATCTTGCCTTTCAGCAGCTCCGGATGTGTGTAAGAACAAAAGAAAAAGGCTTCAGGCAATTTTTGAGAAGATGGAGCAGGAAAGGAGGAGCCTGCACCCTGAACAAGGTAGAACCAACAGAAACTGCTGGCCTCTCCCTGTGAGCAGATGGACACCTGGACACTCAGACTTCCACACACAGGAAACTGGACTAGAGTGTCTGGTGTCCATCCACTTCCCCCAAGAAATGGCCCACGAAGGAAGGACTGAAGCCATTTGAGAACACCAGCTCCAAGAGAGACAGGGTCAGAAAAGGACCGATATGGAGAAAAGGTGAGGTTATCTGTGCGTGTTCATAGAAGGGGAGAGTGCATCAGGCAAAGATCTATATCGAAAGTTAGGGGCCGTCTCTTCTGCTTCACTGAAGCAAATTAAGAAGTCTTGTGCACATTGAAGGGAAGGGGAATTAGATGTCATCTCTTGATGGGAAGGGTCTGCAAGGATTTGCAGACATTTTAAAACCACCCCATTTAGGTTAGGTAGTCAGTCCTCACCTTGGTCCGCTCTGGTTGCATTGACAAAGTTACAAAGCTGGAGTCTCCGGGCCAAGAAGCAGCCCTCGCCTCACATGGCCCTGCTGCCCTGAGGGGCCCTGCCCACGTCTTCAGCTGCCTCCTCCAATGACAGCTCAGCCTTGGTCCTACCTGCAATGGTACAAGTGGCTCTGAGTGAGAGCCGAGTGCGCCCTGCTTCAGCAGGCAGGGAAGAAAGGGCTCCGTGCCAGCAGGCTCCTCATCCCAAATCATTCAAGGGATGCATTAACAAAAATAAATGTCCTCCATCTCTGTGGATGAGGTTGTGTAACTTTAAGGGCAGAATTAAATTATTCTATTTACAGTGGTTCTTTCATTTTCCTCATGCACTTGGAAAATCCAAGAGCATTTGAATGACAAATTTCAGAGGGATAATTAGATAAGTATCTTTTATTAATTTTAAATACATTTTTGAAACAACATTAGTTTATGTGTGTGTGTTTCTGTGTGTGGAGGGGGTGACATTTCACATTGTGTCACAATTGTTGCAAAGTTTCTCAAATGTAGCTTCGTTAATCTTCTTTAACATTTTCTTAAAAAATTACTCAATAAAATTTAGACCAAAAAATTATAAAAGGTAAATATACATAAATATCTGTTAAGAGAAACAAAAAATGGTAAATTAAGTTAATATAGATGCTTGTGAGAAAATATATATTATTGTCATAATTTAATGTTATTTTTTCATTAGTTGATGTGAAAGTCTACAAACAAGATTTGAAATTAACTTGATGCTTTCAAATATGGCACATGGGCATAAAACAAAGATGGTAACTTTCATTCATATGATATATTCTAAGACATTTCTCATCTATGCTTAGTGAAATTCTTCTCCAAGTTATGGTTCTGAGCTGTAGATACAGTTACTTAAAGGAAAAAATGGTTTATTTTCCTCATACCCTTTTATACTATTATTTAATGTTAAGAGAAATTTTAGGAAAAAAGATATTCACTCGTAATTCTACCTATCCAATGAGACTGTTTTCATGTTTTTTGTATATATATATACATATGTATGTGTGTATGTTCCTATCTAATCTTTATCCATCTAACTTACAAATATGTAGATATTATTAAGATGTATGTTTATAGTTAGTATTTTTTGTTTATGAAACATGTTTTCTGTGTTTCTATAAGTCTTTATAATTGATTGTTAATGGCCAATAATTGAATGAATCACATTTTACGTAACCTTTTCCCACTGTGGCATATGAGTTGCTCAAATTTGGCTCGTCTGGAGATATTCAGGTTTGTCCTGAGAAGTGAGAGAGTTTTTCCATAACTGGACCACACGGCCCTGGCCTGCTTAGGGGATGGTGCCAGTGTCTCCTCCTCATCAGTCGGGAGGAACTGAGTCTTCACAAACTACTCTGCATGACAGTAACTGGCTTTGAAAATCCAGTCAGTCCTGGTTATTCATGGATTCCACATTTGCAAATTTGCCTACTTGCTAAAATTTACTTGTAATCCTAAAATCGATATTTATGGTGCTTTCATGGTCATTCATGGACACTCCTGGAGTGGCAAAAAATGTGTGAGTGGTCTGACATATATGTTCCCTGCTGCGGTCAATACGGTGACACTCTGCCTTCTTGGTCCTGCTCTCACACTGTTAAGTGTCCTTTTTTCAGCCTGTTTAGTGCCACGTTTTTGCATTTTTGTGCTTTTTTTGTTGGTGAGCTTGCTTTTTAAAATGGCCGCCAAGCATAGTGCTGAATGCTGTCTGGTGTCCCTAAGCACAGAAGGCTGCCATGTGCCTGATGGAGCAAATGTGTGTTAGATAAACTTCATTCAGACATGCGTAGTGCTGTGAGCCACAGGTTTGAGGTTAACGAAGCAAGAATATATATTGAAGAAGGTACCTTTAAACAGAAACACACGTAAAATGAGGTTATATCTTGATCAATTGACAAAAATGTTGTAACCAGAGACTCTCAGGAACCATACCTTGTGTTTTTCCTGGGCACCGTGGTTCAGCATTCATTGATTCTGTGTTTGCACATACTTTATAGAAGATAACTACTGCGAATATGAGAATCCACTGCACATTGGGGAGGTTATTTGGATAAGGAAAATGAAAAAAGCCAGGTCATAGAATCTCCCTTTCCCAATCCCTAAAAGAAATGTACGAAAACTAGCAACTCTTGCAGAGAATTAAGACAGAGGGTAACATTTTTGTGCTGGATAATTTCTGTTTGCCTCTCAGTCCCACTCACTACCTTTCTTAGATGGTTAATTTTACATGTCAACTTGTCTGGGCCATGGGATGCCCAGATATCTGGCTAGACATTATTTTTGGGTGGATCTGTGAGGGTGTTTCTGGAAAAGGTTAGCGTTTGAATCAGTGGACTGAGTAAAGCAGATGGCCCTTCCTACTGTGGGTGGGCAGCACCCAGTCCAATCCACTGAGGCCCTCAATTGAACAGAAAGGTGAAAGATGGTTGAATTAACTCTGCCTGGCTCTCTGAACTGACATCAATCTTCCCCTTCTTTCAGCATTCCTGGTAATTAGGCCTTCGGACCCAGACTCAGAACAGAAATCTACTCCTCTTAGGACTTCCAACTATACCACTGGCTTTCCTGGGTCTCCTCCAGCTTGCAGATGGCAGATTGTGAACTTCTCAGCCTCCATAATTGTGTGAGCCAATCTCTTATAATAAATCTCTTTATATATATATATATGAATACATATATATGAACTGTGTGTATATATGTTTCCTGTATGTTCTGTTTCTCTGGATAAGCCTGACAAATATACCTTCTTCATGCTGCTCTCTGCTCCAGGATGCTGGCCAGTATACACTCCATCAGTGGGGCTCCTATGCCCTATAACTTCTGATTTTGTTTGGCCAAGAAGGTGCCCAGGCATGAGGTGGAGGATGGAAGATGAGTGAGAGCTCACGCCCCTGTTCCCTCCACAAGGGGGTCAGCTGATGGTCCCTGACTCCTTCTAGATTGTTCTTCTCATCCTTTGGGCTCAGGACAGCTAGCGTAGCTGCTGAGAGCTGCAGACGATTGCCATGTGCCCTGTGGTTCCCAGGCACCTGCACCATCATGCTTAGCCCTATAAATAAGCCATTGTGAACTCTCCCATTTTGAATGTGCCTGTGTTGCTGCGGAGCCCCTGACTGACGTGCTCTGCCATTCATGTGTGAGGCCAGTATAACCTTGAGACACAAACCAGAAAAGAACAATATGAGAAAGAACATTCATAGGTCAGTTTCACTCTCGAACATAGATACAAAAATTCTGAACAAAACATTAACAAACATACCATGCACAAAAATCTAGATGGATTATGGACGTACATGAGAAATGCTAAACATAAAAACTTTCAGAAGAAAATACAGGAAAGTAGCTTTATGACCTTGATTTCCTAAATGAGACATTAAAAATGTAAGCCAGAAGAGAGAAAATCAATACACTCTCTCTATTAAGGTTAAGATTTTTTTCACCAACGTGTCATAAATAAAGTGAAAAGACAAGCCACAACCAGAAAAAGATGTTGCAACACATATACTCAAAAAAGACTTAATAAAGGGTAAAGAAATCCTACAAATCGATGGAAGACAAACAACCAGATAGACAAATGGGCAAAGGACTTGAAGACTTAAAGATTTCAGCAAACTCTTGACCCTCTTCAGCTTTTAGTTGCTCATTGCTTCAGGGGGACAGCCATCTGCTCACAGAAAAACAGGAAGATAGCAGGAGAGAGCAGGAGCAGGAGTGCCGCAGCCTGCAGAACCCGCCTGCGTTTTATTTGCTCTCAAAATGGGACCCGATGTCTATTTAAATGGAGTGTCTGGTTAGGAGCTGGCAAATCAATATTGCATTGTGGAAAACATCTGCAGAAAGGAGCTGAAAGACTGGATAGGAGGATGACTTGCCAACCTGCCCCTCCACCAGGAAGATGACCTGCCAGGAAGATGGTGTCCTTGTCCATCTCACATCCCCAGGTGGAAGTCTTACACACAGGGAGAAGGCACAGCCTCTGTGACACACTCCGACTTTCAGAGCCTCGTGATCACTCAGGTTTCTCAGTTTGGAAAGAGAAACTGTACACCGAGGCTCTTTGGAGCAATGCCAGTTCGCAGCCATCTGTGGCACCACCTTGTTGTTGCTAACATTCTGCGGCTGGCCTGCTCCTGGGACCAGAGGGCATTTCCAGTAAAGGTCAGCCCTGTCCTTCTGCCGGTGCCTAGCGGGAGTGGGCGCTGCTTCCTGCAGCCATGCCTTGGAGAGTCCTTGAGCAGGCACACAGACTGGCGACTGCTCATGATGGGGCCATCTCTGAGGGGCTCCGGCAGCAGTGGGAGGTCTCAGATAGATTTGTTTTCTGACCAGATTGTATCCAGGTCAGCAGCCAGCCTAGAACCGAATTATTTAGGGGACAAAAAAGAGTTTATCAAATAATGCTACATTAAAAAAAAAAAAGTGGAGAGAAGAAGCCAACTGAGATCAGCTGTGTTGTTTGTAAGGGCTCATTTGTTTCTCCGGAGTGAGGAGCAGATTCCAGATACCAGATGTACGTTCATGAAGACAGTGCCCCACTGTGACCCTTCTCCCAGCGCCGATGCCATGTTTACCAGAGAGTGAGTGAGTAAAAGCTACAGCCAGGAAACTCCCTTGTCTGCAGGCTCCGCAGGCCACACAAGCAGAGCCTTACTGCCTGCAATGACAACACACATCATCCTTTTCTTGTTTCCTGCTTATTTTCTCCTGGGGGCTGGACTGACAAATCCCAAGTCTGGTTGTTGACAGTCAAAACCAGGAAGTTGTGTAGCTCATAGAGGGCTCCAGGACCCACACCATGTCACTCATACAGCACCCAGCCCCAGGGTGATCTAAGATGAATCTCATCCACTTGCTACCATGATTGGTCCAGCAGTGGCCTGTTCCCAGGGTCAGCTCATGAGACAGGAGGCCAGGTTTGCAAGTCTCTTGGGAAAGATACTTCCTCTTTTTTATGAAACAACTCCCAAAGAGGCTGTCTGTCTTCCTCTGGGTGGCAGCAGATGATAAGGTGGCCAGGGCACATGCAGGTGGGAGGGGCTTGGGCACAGGCCTCATTGCTCTCAGTCATGCACCTGTGGGGCTTTGGGCATGGACAGCCCTTTCTCCTTCAGTGCCTCAGGCACCAGCCACGAAAAGGGGCACAGTGGGGGCAGGAGACCTCAGGCGGAGCATCTGTTCCATAGGAAGCACTGTGTTTAGTTCATCCACTCACCCATCCACCCATTCTCCCATCCATCCATTAACCCATCCATCCAAACTTCTTTATCGAAGTACCTTGACGTACAATAAGTTGCACATATTTAAAATGCACAATTTGATGAGTTTTGACATATGTATGCACCCATGGAATCAGCACCACAGTCTACACAATGAACTACCCGTCACCTAAAGCTTTCTCATGCCCCTTTGCGGTCCTTCCTGCTCCTCCGTATTCCATGGACATACACAAACCTCGTATTTCCTATTATTCCAAGATATAACTGGGGCTCGTTTTTTCCCCTTCTTTCATGGATGAAAACAGGGCTCCTATTTGTCATGTTTCCTGGGAACATACCCAGCAATCCTAATTTACCCCGATTCCATGGGAATACTCAGGCCACTACTTGCCTCTTATTCCTTGGCAATAACCAGGCAACAAATAGGTCCTCTGTTTCCCCTTGCTCTGTAGACATAACCAGGGCCATGGATTTATCCAGGACCTGCATTGTTGTTATTTCATGGACATAACCACGTTCCCTATTTTCCCCTTTCCGTGGAACCGTCCAGAGACCCTGCTTTGCCCTCGTCCATGGACATGACCAGCTCCCTGTTTCCCCCTATTAAATGGACATAATCAGCCACCATTTCTTCTTAATTCCAAACACTTACCCAGACTCCCATTTTCCCCCTTATTCCATGGACATGGCCAGGGGACCCTGTTTCTCCTTAGTACTAGACATGACCAGAGCATTCATTTTTTTTGTTATTCCATTATTTGTCAGGGCTCCAGTTTTCTTCTTATTTCTAGACATCTAGGGCTTCTGTTTCCCATTATTACCTGGAAACAATCAGATCTTATACTTTTTCCTATTCCGTGGACATTATCAGTCTTAATATTTTCCTCTTCCTGTGTGTACACAGGTCCCTTATTCTCCCTCTTTCATATAGATAACTAGGGTTCTTTTCATGACACATGGGCATGACCAGGGCCTCTGCAATCACCTTGTCACGTGGACACGGTCAGGGGCCCCTTACCCCTCATTCACACCCAAGCCTCACTTTCCCCATATTCTGTGGACACGAAGAGGCATTTATTTTCCCCTATTTCTATGACATGAACAGGACCTATTTCTCCCTTTTCCATGGACATAGCCAAGCCCCTCAACTGCTTTTTATCTCATGGCCATTAAGACCCCCAGGTTCTTTTTATTCCACGAACATGGCCAGTCTCCACATTTCCTGTCTTGAACATAATCAGGCCAGAAGATTTCTCTTACTTCACAGCCGTAATCAGGAACCCTGTTTTCCTATTGTCACAAGAAAATAAACAGATCCTCTATTTTCTTCTTGTTCCATGGACATGACCAGGCACCCTATTTTCTCCTCATTGCATGAAAATAATCAGGCTTAATATTTTCTCCTTTGCATGGGTTTCACCAGGCTCAATATTTTCCTCTTAATTTATAGCCAGCCCTCTTATTTTCACCATATTACATGGACATGTTCGATATTCCTCATATTCTGCAGGCATTCCTCATATTCAGCACTCCTTATCGTCCCCTTATTTTATGGACATTAAATTGCTGCCTATTTCCCCTTATTCCATGGCCGTATCCAGGCCAGCGATTTCTCCTTTATTCCACGGTTTTTACCAAGTCCCTTGTTCTCCCTTTATACCGTGGACCTTACTGGAATCCTGTTTTCTACTTATTCTATGTCCATGTAAGGACATAGGAAGGCTGGCAGCGTTCTTTGGCTCGTGGCAGCAAACTCCATCTCTGCCTCCACCGTTGTCCACCCCAAGGTGGAGATGGGAGCTCTCCTGCCGGAGGGGCCTGGCACGCCCCTTCTAATCTCCTTCTGTGGGGTACCCAGGTCTGCGTTTTCCTTTTCTTCCCTGGACATTACCAGTGACACTTTTCTTTTCATGGACATAACCAACTCTTGTATTTCTTACGCAGATTTTTTTTTTTTTTGAGACAGAGTCTCACTCTTTTGCCCGGGCTACAGTGAGTGCAGTGGCATGAGCCTAGCTCACAGGAACCTCAAACTCCTGGGCTCAAGCGATCCTCCTGCCTCAGCCTCCCGAGTAGCTGGGACTACAGGCATGCACCACCATGCCCGGCTAATATTTTCTACATATTTTTAGTTGTCCAATTAATTTCTTTCTATTTTTAGTAGAGACGGGGTCTCGCTCTTGCTCAGGCTGGTTTCAAACTCCTGAGCTCAAACAATCCGCCCACCTCGGCCTCCCAGAGAGCTAGGATTACAGGTGTGAGCCACCGCGCCCGGCTCTTACGCAGATTTTTAAAAATGCCTTTTTCCCCATGTTCATGGGTTTTCTTTTTTTTTCTTTTTCTTTTTTTTTTTGAGACAGAGTCTCACTGTGTTGCCCGGGCTAGAGTGCCGTGGTGTCATCCTAGCTCACAGCAACCTCAAACTCCTGGGCTCAAGCGATCCTCCTGCCTCAGCCTCCCGAGTAGCTGGGACTACAGGCATGCGCCACCATGCCCAGCTAATTTTTTCTATATATTTTTAGTTGTCCAATTAATTT
>CAUYSK010112627.1:0-27289 GCA_963575035.1 Avahi laniger
AGAGGTAACCATGGAACCACTTTGATTGGACAGTTGGGACTCACATGACCCGAGCCTTACCTATGCATGTGAGTTCTAGGTCACTTTCCAGACTTTGTGGTACCCATGTGGCTTGGCCCGTGGGCTAGAGAGTCCTCTGCAGTCTTTTGCAGCTGGCATGCCAAGTTCTGATTGCAGATTTATAGGTATTTCTTCTTCCCCCAGGTTGGAAGAATTAGGGTGAGGCAGGACCAAGATGGGGCAACAGCACCCACTTTTGTCCCTAGGAGACTCAGAACCCCTCACCATCTACCTAACAGTTATGGATATAATTTGCAAATGTTAAAAGCAAGTGAAGAATCTTAGGGATTTCAGAAATACATGTAATGAAGGAGGACAGAAGTCAGGGCCAACACATTCTGATTTTTCTGGAGCAGATCTCTGAAAGCCAGTGCTGTGACTTCCATGGATGGCACCCTGGTTCCTTGAGAGAAAAGGTTTTAGACACTCAAGCTTAGACAATAATGAGACATAACCATGTCTTTGTTCCTTCAGAGTAAAATGGCTCAACTTGTTGACAGTAAAAAGGAATAAATTTGATATTTAAGTCCATGACAGTTTCTCCACCATCTGTCTAAAACATAGCTGTAATTAATTTATTGAACATATTTACTCATATATTTTTGTCAATAAAGACATATTTTTTCATGTGAGCACATAGAAAAGCAAACCATGGGATCTATTATAAAAATCCTACAATGATTCTTCCGACCACATTTTATTCTAACTTCTTCTCTAATATTAATAATTTATGTGACCCTGGATGAGCCTTTTTCCCCCCTTCCATAAAAGATTTACATGGGAGCAATAGAATCAGGCAAGCCTAAAATATTTGGCTACTTGGATTCACTGGGGTCATTCTCCTTACTGTAAGAGATAAGGAAACCTGAATTAGCAATTCCTAAGCTTCCTAAAGAGGTCTTCACAAGCTGCAGTGGTTCTGAGAGCCAAAGGGTTTTTGTATGCCTGGTTCTACTGCAGGCAAAGAACCTAGACTATGCTATGCTACTTCCAAGGCAAGATATAAAATAAATTAGTCATATGCAAGAGTAATAGTACAGATCCTAAAGTGCCTGCAAGTGAGAGATGCTTTGGGGCTCAGTTAAAATGAACAGTAGAATAGATTCCAGAGATTTTTAGAGAGATGTACACCCCTATGGTTTCTAATTATACCTTTCAAATGGCCCTGATCATTTTATATTATAATAAAAAGCATGACCATGTCTCATGCATTCCTCAATTGCCCAGGACTGTCTTGCTTATTTGTAATTTAATGTTGACTAAATGAATGAAATTGCAATGTTGAAGTTAAGCAAGGGATGAGGCTCATCCAATGCACTTCCCTGAGCACTTTTCTTCTAATGCAATTCAATCCTCTCTCCAGCAGCAAGACCAGAGCTTCATATACAGCTTTCCACTTGTTCAGTGCTGCCACAAACTATCTCTGCCAGATGTGCCAGCTGCTCAGCCTCTTGGCCAATGACAGTCAACCTTAAGGTTCTTGGACATTGCTGGTATTCCTCAATAGGACATATGGACTAGGTCATGCCCAGCACAGCATCTCTCACATTGGAGCTCCACACAAAAGGAAGGAAGGACATACTAGATGAAAAAACATTAAGCTTAAAGTTTCTTGCATATAGGCAGACTGCTAACTCAGGCCACTTGTTCTATTGTGAGCCCTTTGTCTCTTCCAGCTTCACATTCAATAATGCCATTTGAATAGCCCATGTAGCTCTTGTGATGATAGTTTTGTAACGCTGGATCTTTTAGGTAGAAGTTGATTTCTTTGATCTCTTATCTGGTTTGGAGTTGTTTCTACTTATTCTCTACAGGCTCTACCATTCTTCTGCAACTCCTCCATGTCATAGTGTCAGAAACTCATACTACTCCTGTACTAGGAGTGAATCCTGCTTGGAGTGAACGCTGGTGAATGGAGGAATGAGCTAGTATAACTAAAAGAAAAGACAAATTATTAAACCTGATGCCAAAATAAACAATGAAATGAAATTCTGCTTGTTTATTTTTTACCAGTTGAGTTTTCACCTTAAAATTTAATGTAATAAATTACTATAAAACAAGACCAAAATGGTCATAAAAATAAATTTGGGGGTGCTTATGTCCTAAGGATGTTTTTTCCTTCCTTCCTTCCTTCCTGCCTTCCTGACTTCCTTCCTTCCGTCCATCCTTTCTTTTTCTCTCTTTCATTTGTTCATTCATTTTTGCGTGATTACACATGTAAGCATGTAAAACAAAGAGGTTTTTTCTTCTTTTGAAAAATAAAAAGCAAGAGAAATGAGAAGCGTTTAAACATTCTTGCAAAAATGGCAAAAATGTGACTGAACCATCTTTAATGTATGCTGTAATACCATTGATTGTTTTGCCAAGGAAAAATTTTAATATATTGGCAGAGTCATAACTCTGGTACAACCATGTATTTTGAATCTTCAATATACTTTTATATATTTAACTTTATTTCCATAACTCAGTATTTCAAAGTGTAATGGATTCCAAGCTGTAAGAATGTTTGAGGACTTTGTATATACTCTCTAAGGCTCCGATATTTTTTCTTAACATTTTAGTAATCATTTCATTAATAAAGGCAGAGATTCACCCATGGCATTTGTGCCCACAACTAGTTAGTTAGTTATTCATCAAACTGTTTTTTCTTTCTCCCCAAGAACACTGGTGGATAACACGTTATAGTTGCCTTTCCAGTTGGTTGTAGCCTTGTGATTGGTGTTGGTCAATGGAGTCTGAATAGGAATGATGGATTCTACTTCCGGGGCCAGCCCATGACTCCCTCCCACCCACAAGTCTTTCTCTCTTATTTCCTCTTGTACCCACTGAATGGAAAATTCTAAGGATCAATAGAAGGATCTAGAGCTTAAATTGCTACTTGGAGGAAAGCTGCCAAGTAGAGTCAGCCAACCAAATTAAGCCTGTAATACAAGTAACAAATAAACTTTTATTGGATTTTTAATCCAAATTTTAAACTTTGAAATTTTGAAATTCTATGTTATAATAGTTGGCCTGCCCCAACTAATACACAAGTCTGAGAAAACTGATGTTATTCTAAAGATCTTCACAATTTCAGCTGGGAAAACCAAGTTGCTGGGAATGGATGTGAATGTAAAGGCCTGATGTTTTCTCCGCATCAGTCGTCCATGAAACACCTCACTACAGTGAGATAGCTGTGGCAAAGATACTGTGGATAGTCGATTCCAGAAACATTTAGAGAGCATAAACTACATGCCAGAAACCAACATGGAGAGTGTTCCTCTAGTCATTCACTAGATGGGGGTGATTGACAGCTCTTAACAAACAAGTAGAGACCCAGAAAACAACACAGCTTAATAAAACAATTAACTAAAGGGCTGAGTAGGGAGAAACAAACCAGGTATGAAGAAATCGGGGAGAGAAGGGGAGGGACATGAGAAGAAGGAGGTATACAATGCAGGTAGGAAGCAGGGCTTGGAGAGACTTCTTGAGGTACCCCGGAGTCTTCTCTAGGGACCTGAAGTGCTGCCCAGAGATGGAGAAGAAATAGTAAAAAGCACCAATATTGGATCTGATACCTTTAGCCATCTCTTCATCATTCCCCATCTTCTTTAATCTTCCCTCATAAATATTATTTTCTAATCATTTAACTATCATTTCATTCCTTGGCTCTCTTTTAAAATAGTTAGGTTATTTCCTGGTTTTGCATAGGCAATTTGAATTATAGTCCCCTGAACTGAAAACAAGCTAAAAGGCTGGCCAAAGAAGCACTTCCTTGGCCTTCCCTGGGCCATGCTCCACAGGTATGCTCCAAGGTACACCCCAGGGATCTGGTCAGAGTCTTATGGGGTCTTGTCACACCAACCAACAATAGTAACTTCTGGATCTTTTTCTGCCAGTTAGCCACAGACCATGATGCAATACCTTGCATTTCTATACAGAACTCTTAGTACGACACAGGAAAAAAAATCTTGCCCTAATTTTTGTGATCCTCTGAAATTGGCTGCCACTGAGCAAGGTTGAGCAATCTATTTCTCTGAAAGGAACACCCATTTTTCTGGGAAAATTTAGGCACATTCCTTCCTAGAAGAGAAGGGAAAGACTAAGTGGCCTTTGGCAGAATTTTGAGACCTAATTATCTAAGAAAATGACATTTCACAATGATGAGATGGTACGGCAGTGAAAATTTTGATTTGATGTTGCCCGCTGTCTCCAAAAGATTCAGTCCCCTTGCACATACATCACTCAGCCCTGAGAACTCAGTTTGCTCACAGCTTCATTTGCAGAGCCAGGTAAATTGCCTTGTCCAAGGCTTCCCAGAGTATTATAGGTCTACAACTGGTGCTTTTGTTCAAAAGTTAACTAGACTGGGACAAGAATCCAGTTTTATCTTTTTTGAGTTACAGGGCCTTCCGCAGGCTAGAGGACTCTGCCCACCAGTTTTTTATTTATAAAAATGGGAGTTGGGTGGTTGGACAAGGGTCCCTTCTCCTTTACCCTTTTGACTCATATCATGCTATCCAGTGGGCCAAGACATATCTCTTCGTTTCTATCCTTATCCTTAGTGGAGGAGGGTCTTTTAGCATAATATCAAGACCTTTCCTGACCTTCCAATCTAAAATAAACATTCAATAATTCTTTATCACATTGCTCTGGTTCATTTTTTTCATAGAATTCATCACTACCTGAAGTCATTTTTTAAAAAAATGTATTGGTTCACTTGTTAACCATCTGTACCCCCCATGCATACATACACACATAAGTTCCATGAGCACATGATCCTTGTCTACTTGTCCACCACTACATAGTACAGTATCTAGCACATAGTAGTTGCTTAATTAAATAAATAAGAAAGTGTATAAATCCAATACACACTGTGAGAAGTGATCAATATTAGCTTCTGTCGGTCTTATGGATGCTTCCCAAGAATGTGAAGGTCTAGCGCAAAGAAAACTTCTCAGTGTATCATAAAGGCAGGACTGAGGGAGAGAGCAGAGGGTAAGGAAGAGATGAGCATGGGATGGAAGTAGACCTGGGGGAGGTATTTCTGTGAACCTCTGCTGAAAGTGAACGTGGCAGTGACTGGAAGTCAACCAAGGGGTGCATTATAGAAACATTTGCACTTTCCTTTGTCCTTCAAGGGTATTCCTAACAGACATTGGTAAGCCTGGGGCCATGCTTGTTGGGCTTCCTAGCCATTTGGAATGTAGCAAGGTACTACAACTGTGATACTTATCTCCTCCTTCTGGCTATGTGAGGATTAAAATGGATTAAAGTGTATAATGCCCTTAGTACCCTGATACAGAGTAAGAAGTAGCCTTGATTCCTTAGATCCCTCCTCTCCTCATCATTCCCATCAACATTTAGATATGGAGTTCTTAGCTCCTATCTTTGAAATAATCTCTTTGTCCCTGCATCATTTCTATTTGCTTCTCTGCTCCTTTTCACAACCAAGCTTCTGAAAGAACCCCCTCCCTCGCTGTTTTGCCTACCACAACCCAGTTACAGAAACTGCTCATGCCAAGGCCACCAGTGACTTCCCTGTCATCAAAAACAAGGAGCACATTCATAACCCTTCCCTCTTACTTCTTTGCAGCATTCAACATTCTTGAGCGCTCACTTCTTGAAACCCCTTTCTCCTGGCTTTTTTTACATCACACTCACCAAGTTCCTCTCCTACTGATCTGGCCACTCCCTCTCACTCCCCATTGCTGAATTTCCTCTTCTACTTAATTTTTTTTTTTTTTTTCGAGACAGATTCTCACTCTGTTGCCCTGGCTAGAGTGAGTGCCGTGGCATCAGCCTAGCTCACAGCAACCTCATACTCCTGGGCTCAAGCGATCCTCCTGCCTCAGCCTCCCGAGTAGCTGGGACTACAGGCATGCGCCACCATGCCCGACTAATTTTTTCTATATATTTTTAGTTGTCCAGATTATTTCTTTCTATTTTTTTAGTAGAGATGGGGTCTCACTCTTGCTCAGGCTGGTCTCGAACTCCTGAACTCAAACAATCCACTCACCTTGGCCTCCCAGAGTGCTGAGATTACAGGCATGAGCCACCGCGCCCAGCCTACTTAATTTTTAAATGTTGAAATTTCTCAAGATTCAGACTCTGACTTTCTTCTCTATCTTCGTTCTTTAAGTATTCTCATCCATTCTTATGCTTTAAATCCATCTATAGACAACTCATAAATTAGCATTCTGCAAATCTGTATCTTAGCTCCAGATCTATCTATCTAAATGTCTACTTGACAAATTCACCTGGATATTCCACAGATACCACAAGCTTTACACATCCAAAACCAGACTCTTGCTCTCCTCTGGCCCTAGCCCAAACCAACATGTTCTTATTCCAGTTTTCTACATCTTGGTAAGTGATACCTCCATTTACCCGGAAAATAGGAAGTCTTTCCCTCAACGATTGTAACCAAATCATTACTAAGCCCTGCAAATCTTTTCTCCAAATTATATTTTGGATCTATCTCTTTCTTTCTCTTCATCTCCACTTCCTTTACCCCGGTTTATACTTCCATCATCTCTCATCTGAAAGTTTTCTTCCTTCCAGTTTTGCCCAACTCCAATTCATTCTTAGAATTTCTATCCTCTCCTCCCTAGACTGATCATTTAAAAATTAAATTTGATATCATTCCCCAGTAAACATAATAGAATTTGTATTTTCCATGACCCACTTAGCGTAATCTAGCCTCTGCCTACTTCCAAATCTCAGTTCCCTATCCCTTGCCATGCACCAAGCATTGGTCTTCTTCCACCCCCACAATTGCCAAGATCTTTCCCTTGCACCTTGGCATAACCTGTTTTTTCTATGTGGAATGTTTTCCCCATCCTCTTCACCTGCCAACTCCTAGTAACTCTTCAGGTCTCCATTTAAATATTTCCCTGATTCACCAGTCTAAACTAGATAACGCCCACATTTTTTAGTGCACTCTATTCTTTTCTTCCACATCATTTAACACAATCTGTAATTATACAGCTGTACACATGATACCCAATATCTGTCTCCGCAGCAAGACAGACAGGACTATTTGTTTTTCTTATTATTGTCTATCCAGCACCTAGCACACACTTGGAACATAATATGCATATATCAAATATTTGTTTAATGAAAGAATGTCATTACTTTGTAGTAGTAATACTAATATTTATAGTAGTACAGATCCACAATCCCTTTTCTGAAATCTTTGGAGCCAGATGAATTTGGGAATTCAAGTGTTCTGACTTTTGGAGTAATATGGTGAAAAATCCACACATTATGGCACACTCCTGGTAGGGTCTGGGTGGCCCCTGTAATCAAACACTAATATTTCCAGTTAAAACTACAAATAGCCCCACAGCAGGTCAGGACCATTATTGTCACCACAGAAGTTGCAAAAACAAAGTCTTTGAGTTTTCCAAGGAATTTGGATTGAGGAATCACACACAGGGGATTGAGGAGTTCACTTCGCCATGGGAAAAAGCACTTGACATTTTCCTCAGACTGACCCAAAGTAAATTCAAACCACTCACAAGGAAACAACTACCTCTCCATGGACTCCAGTCATCAGACCCTTCCACCGTAAAAATTCTCACTGAAACAGCCACCTCCTGGGAATACTAGAAACTCTCCATTTTGCAACAAATTTAGGAAGAAAAAAATTTAAGGAATCTTGTCCAAAGCCAAGGTCATTGCTGCCCAAGATGTATTTAACAATAAAAATTCACTCTCAACTGTCACCCTTGCGCTAATCATGACTTATAGGACTTTGTTTTCCTGAAACTTCCATGTGCATTTGTGCTTGCATTATAAATGCTTTCACCTTTAACCTCAGTACAATGTTATAAGTTATTGACTATTCTTTGTAATAATTGTTTTATTTTTAATTATTTTACCTTTTAAAAATTAAGCATTTATGGAAAATTTCTCTCAAAACTTAAGAACAGATTAATCATTAAAAAGGGATAAGTTAAGGGAAAAAATTCATAGTGCTTTATATTCTATCAAAAATACGTCTAGGGGTTTCAAGTTCTGTGTTCTCATCTCTTTTACCATCATCCTGGGAGGAAAAAACTCTTCTAAAATAAATCTCATCCAAGTTTTTGGATGAGAACCTGAATTTTAAAACAGTAGATCATTCTGACTTTAATTTTAAAAAGTGGAAAAATTATTCTCACTTTAGTATTATTGGCTTGAAATTTTGTCATAAAGGTATTCATGATAGTTATTATAACAGAAAATAAACAGAAAAATAAAAAAGCTTTTGAGACATCATCAGTCTATTTTAAGTACCACAAAAAAGTAAAAGAACAGTATGATGTGTTTAAATATTTATAAGGGGATAAGAAGCATCTCAACAATAAGTAAGATTCATTTTAGCAAATAAGAAAATATTTTATAAGTATCTCTAAATTGATGCCCAAATGTGAATTTTTAAATATATATGAAGACATGCTAACATTACATCTTTAATGCAAACCATGATGTAGACAATTTCCCAAAAGGTAATTTTCAAAGATTGGAATATTATTTTTCTTAATTTACCTTTCATATTTGTAATTATAAAACAAATCCAAGATGTAACTTAGCTATAGTTCTATTTTATCTGAATTCAGAAGCACAAAGATGTGTCTCAAAGCCGATAGCCTACCAAAAGAGATATTTTAACAGAGACAAAAGGCTGTTGGTGATATTTTATTCAATATTAGAGCAGCAGAAACACAGAATTTTAGGAAACTGAACTTCTTCCCCTAAAATTAGGAAAAAAGATAAACATGAAGATGCAGCTGAAGTCATTTTAAACTTTTTGTTGTTTTTATATTTATTGTTTTTAGTTGTGGTAAAATACACGTAACACAGTTTGCCATTTTAACCATTTTTAAGCGTATGGTTTTGTGGCTTTTAGTACATTCAGTTTGTTGTGCAACCATCACCACTGTTCATCATCCCAAAAGTTTGAGAAGAACTTTTTCATGTTTCTAAACTGCAACTCTTTGCCCATGAATCCATCACTCCCCATTCCCCAGCCCTGGCAACCGCCATGCGACTTTCTGTCTCTGTGAATTTAACTATTCTAAGTATCTCAAACACATGAAATCCTATAATATTTATCCTTTTGTGACTGGCTTATTTGACTTTGCATAATGTGTTCAAGTTTCATCCATGTTGTAGCATGTGTCAGAATTTCCTTCCTTTTAAGGCTAAATAATATTGTATTATATGGATACACCACATTTTGCTTATCCATTTATCTGACAGTGGACACTGGGGTTGCTTTCACATTTTGGTTATTGTGAATCGTGCTGTTTAAACTCTTTCTGAAAACATTTCTTATAAAACATTGGCTAGAAACATTTAACACTGACTCTCTTTGCCTTCAAAAGGAAAACTACTCAGTAGAGGAAGAAACTCTACATCGTTCAGTAACACTATGATTACATTCTCACAAGTTAAATGTTGTTTCATTAGTTGAAAAGTATACTGTCCTTTTAACCACCTTCCCTCATAGTCACCAAACTTAATTTTAGAATTCATGTAATATAGAGATTGTAAGACAATATCGCCTGTCATTACTAAATGTGTGCTGCTGAACAGTAACAACCATTTGCCAAATTCACCAAGTTAGTAATAAGAACAGAGAACAAATCTTTGTCTCCTAATTTCTCAGGGAATTAAGTTATATCAACACTGTAGATACATGTAAGCTTCAAAATCACTATAGTCCAAATACCAGGTAGGTCCTAGGATCAATCAAGGTCTATGTAAACCCCACATAGGAGGCTTATTATTAAGATTTCATCTTAATATGTCCCCTTGTAATGGAGTTTTAAAGGACAGACTCCTAAAAATTGTATCAGAAAAGGTGTGATATGGAAGACACCTTAGAGTTCATCTTGGGCAATTCCCAATTTTATATCAGGCCAAGACGCAGTATTTTTCCAGTGTATCATATGGTCAGCTTCCTTAAATCATTTTTAGGAATAAAGAGTGAGATTAATCAATTAATAACATCCCATGACTTACAAAAAGGAAGATTCTAGCATAATGTAATAGTTTCCATAGCAGCTTACTAGAAGTTATTTCCTATTTTCAGGCTGCAGAGATTGAGTGCCATAAATCCAAATCTTTCATCTCAGGAACTGATATTAAAGGGGATATGTTTATCAAAGCCCAGATCTTGTTGATAGCTTACCTGATTGAATGTTTCTTGGAGGTGAAATATTCATGTGGGAGAATCATCACATTATTCAGAAATATGATTACCTTTTTGCAAATCTAGTGCTGTTTCATTTGGTGAAAATTAGACTGTTCTCTTCCCACTCTCCTACCCTCCCAATCACCATCTTAAATATTGCTACTCAATCTGATTTCATCATGAAGACACAGAGGAATAAATTTTGGGTTTCATATTGTAAAGAAACTGTAATAAAACACTCTACTGTTGCTACTAAATTTATGCCATTCAAAGGTGACAACCTTGTCATCTGTTTCAAAATACTGTGCTCAGTCTCTTAAGCAATGTCACATAAAATGTATGCTAAAGGGGAAGAAGAAAATTCATTCATCTTGTTTGTCTAATAAAGGCTTCAATCATTACAGCAAATGCTGAACTAAAGGGTATTTCTTAGGGGGAGGGGCTCTTCACACTTCCAAAATTACAAAATTAATAACTTAGGAAAAGTATTATTTATATTTCAAAGGAATTCTTATTTCTTTAATATATGTGTTCACTGAGCCTCTATTCTGCCTTTGGTATCTTGCGTGATTGCATTTCATTGACAGAACATAAATTACATTCAAAACACCAAAAGCAAAGCAGTCTGAGAAATGAGGTTCTCAGGCTTATAGCCCTTTGATACTGGGCAGAGTACAAAAAAGAGTGGAAATAAATACTGATGGGAGATACACACACACTCTCACACACACATAAACACACACACACAAACACATATACACACTCTCTCTCTCTCTCTGTCACACGCACACACACATACATGAGGGCTATACAGAAAGTATCCAAGCACTGTTAATATAAGGAGAACATATATACATATACATATACACACACCCCACACACACCTCTATATAAAATATATTCAAGTGAGATGTACACATGTATATTTGATAATTTGAGCAGAGGGTTTCCTTTGCTCCTTATCAAGTGTACTATCCTGAGGCCACACCACACAGAGTGTTTCCTGCATGAAATTATCTATAAGCTTTTCTGTAGAGATGGGATATAGCACTGCTTTGTGAAAGGGCAACCCTTGCTTTACTCATGAAACTTCTTTTAAATGTTGCCAGAGTTACTCGGCAATGCATAATTCAAACAAACAAAAAAAGTCAAAAAAATAAGCCAGTTAAGCCTGGAGATTCAATTTTGCATTTATGAATAAGACGAAGAAGGCTTTTTCCTAAGACTTTTTCTAGGGCAGCCAGCTGGCTTGCATTTTATAAGCCAGTTCCAGCATGTGCTCTTGTGTTTTCATCTGAGTAGTCTGTTATTTGGCAATATTTCTTGAATATTCACCCTAAAGGGAAACCACAGTCATGTCTCTTGATGAACATACATCCTGGTTAGTTTCCTGAGTGCTTATTAAGCAGCGGAAACTTTACATACATTTATGTACATCAGTAAAATAAATATTCAAGATAAATATTATTATCCTTACATTACCAAAAATATTAAAAGGAAAAATTAAATATGTTGAAAAACTCAAACTCCTTTCTAACTGCTATTGATGTAGAAACACATACTTATTAATAATAATCCACAAGTTCACTCGAGTATCTAAGGGCCAAAAGAATGCGAAGCCAAGCAGAGAGGGAAGCTGGGTAAAAGGTAGGTACACATGAAACCAAAGGGTGCTAAAGCAGACAAGTTGCCCAGGTTCTTTTTAAAAGCAAAAACATAACAGAACTCTTGCACTTACATCTTATTACACTTCAAACAATATGTCTAAATTAGCATCATTTGTGCTTTCTAACATGCCAATTTTCCTTTATCAATGGACAATATTATGCACTAAATTTTTGATAACATACACATTAAAGCTCCAAGTTAATTAAGAACCCAGGACTGCATAATCACTTTCAAGGAAACTTTGATGTCTAACAGTGGCTCTATAGCTCTATAATAACGAAGAATTAATGTGATATGACCAGAATCCATAAGACTCAGCTACTGCAAAACATTAAGTTCACCTCGCATGGTATAGTTTGCTAAACTTTGGCCACATACACACAGAGAGTAAATTTTGAATCATTTGAATTTTTAAACTTTATAAGTACTAACACTCTCAGCTTCCTGCCATTCACTGAATTTACAGACTGGCACAATAAATCAGTGATCAAATTTTCAGTTACCCTAGTTTTGTCAGACTGAGAGTAGACTCAGTCAAAACACATAGAAAACTGAACAATAATCTGGTAGATAAGAAAACTAATCTGGAAAATTTAGGCCAAAACTACCTGCTGACAAGCTGGAATTTTGCACGGCCTCAGCTGCTTTCTTCATATCAGCTTTAGTTTCCTTCGAGGCCTTTAATTCTTTGAAGACATGTGCAATATCAAATATAGAACCTTGCCTTGAATGTAAGTATCAACTTAATAAACAAAGTAAAGCTATTTTAAAAGCAAAAATTGTTTCTTGCTTAGAAATGATAGCAACCAAAAACTATTTTTTAAGAATAAAACTTTTAGAATTTTTGACTCAGCTTGCCCAAGCAATTATCCAAATTTCAAAAGACTTGCTCATTTCTATTCATAGGTAATGGTATTTGATGTTACTGAGTTCATGTCATTTAGGTTCTAAACAAGTCAAAGACCTAGCTGTGATTGTCTATCACTCTACCTGCTTCCATATGTCACCACGGGACTTTAGCAGGACTCACAGCCACAGGACGGTATTACGTTGTCTCTTTAGCTTATCTCTATAGCTTTCATTTCTGAAATGAAAAGATTGATCTAAATTTTCTTTGGAGTTCTCTTCAGTCCTTCTTGTTGGCTAATTTTCAACAAAACTTTGACTATGAAGACAAAATAGCGAATAAAACAAAATAACAAATCCAAGCAAGTAAAACAGAAATAGGGTAAGTTATTTTGGTGTCATATGGATACAATTTTTAAGGATGAATAGCCATCTACCAACAAGATGGAATTTGTATCATTGAATTTTATTGCCCATCAATAACCACAAACCATATTTCTAGTGGAATAAAACATGGTTTAGCTAAAAGTAGTAACGGATGTAGATCTCATGACCCAAGGTGGTAGTTCTTAAATGTCTTCATTCCTGCCCTGGATCTGGTTATCATACCATATTTAATATAACCTCAACTTAACTTTGGTCATGTACACACAGAGAGTAAAGTTCTAATCTTTTGAGTTGAGAAAATAGCAATTCTACATTAGTCAACTGACAAGATTGTTCCTAAAGATATGATCTAAGTCAACTCAGGGTGGGTAAACAAAAGCAAGAGGGGATGATCATAGAGCTGTGCCACAAACCTAATCATATGTTTTACTGAAGGACCATACTAAAGCTACTGGAATAAATTCCCTCAAAGGAGCTCATGATTATGACATATGTTTAAAGAAGAGTGTTTCTAAAAATGGTATTACCTGTAAGTCACTCAAGAATCACTCAGTCTCTTACTCTTTGAACTTTCTCAATGACTAAGTCTTAATGTAATTATCTCCATACAACTGCAGGTGACTGGGCATACACCTCTGAGATTTAATCACCTATATTATTTTTGTATTATCATTAATTGTTATGGACCGTCCCTTCATCCTCATTGAACAAGAGCAAGAACCATCTTACTCTTTTCCTTTCCCCACAGACCTATGTCCTCACACTTACGAGGGACATACTCACTCAGTGGTATTTTATAAATAAAAATTCCAACAATCAAAACATATGTTAATTGCTTTTACTTCTTTTCTAATCTCTGAAATACCCACTTTAAGGTTCTGTATATTGTTTCCCATTCATTAATGCCACCAAATCTCTTAATATGACATCAAGAAGAAATACATAAGCAAATTCCAAGATTTTTCAGATTAGAAATTTTATTTCAACATGTATTATAATTGTCAACCTCCTTTGTTCCAAATATGAACTTAAGCAAGTGATGTTTACCTCCAGTTCTTAAGGAAATATCATTGCATGAATGTTTAAAATCTGAATGTCATCTACACATAAGATTTGAATCCCCATTATTTAATTTTCTATAAAGAGTCTTGCTCTCACAGGCTGCTAATTATCTTTCCTGTGCATGCCTTCTTTCTCCCAGGAAACTGTGGATTTCTGAAGGAGCAACATTTTGCTCCTATGGACTCACAAACTCTGGCATACTAAATGTTTGTTGATGATTTGATGTATCTTATAAGCCATTCTGGTCTAAAATTCACTTCAATAGAATAGTGGTAATTACCTCACCTCAGTGATTACAGCCTATACCTTCTATTCCAAATAGAATAGTGTAAAGCTTTCCTCTACTTTCTCTGGAAAAAATGAAAATAAAAAGAAATACAAAAACATAAGAACAAAATTTGGAAAATATTATAGCATACAGAATGGCATTCATACACCATTATTAAAATCACCCAGTTGTTGAAACTACTAGTAAAAGTACCAAATTATAAGGCAACATTTTGCAAAACCAAGTTGATTTTTAGTTCACTAGAAATGTATATTATCTCCTCTAATGCATTCATACAGAATTCATTCTGGTGTACAATGTAATATACTCTTCCACAAAAGTAGTGCATCAAGTGCTGTGCTACAGGACTTAGGGCAGAAAAGATCAGCCAAGCATTTGGGCCAAGATTTGGAGAGAGAGTCAGATCTGATAGATGCGGCCACCATTTTAACATGAAAGAATAAAGACTCTTATTTTTTAAGAGCCCAGTGAGTCTGTGGTAGACAGAACAATGACCCCCCAACACACATGCAAATATGTCCACATCCTAATCCCTGCAATCTGTGAATACATTATTTCATATGGCAAAAGAAATTTTGCAGATGTGATTAAATTAAGGATCTTGAGATGGAGAGATTATCCAGGTGGGCTGAATGTAATTACAAGGATTCTTATAAGTAAAACAAGGAGGCAAGAGTGTAGGAGTCAGAGAAGGAAAGGTGATGGTGGAAATTAAGTCAGAGTAATGCAGTGTGAGAAAGAGTTGACTGGCCATTGTTGGCTCTGATGATGGAAGAGTCTACCATCAAAGGAATACAAGCAGCCTCTGGAAGTTGAAAAAGGCAATGGATCAGATTGTCCCCTAGTGTCCAGCTCTTAAAAGGAACACAGCCCTGACAACACCCTGATTTTAGCCCAGTGAGACCCATTCCAGAATTCTGACCTTCAAAACTATGAGTTAAAAACTCTGTATTATTTTAAGTCATTAAATTTGTGGTAATTTATTACAGCAGCAATAGGAAGCTAATACAAAGTCACTAAACCCTCAAAGCTCTGGTCCAAATATTACACAATCACATTGTGATAATCACATTGAAAGAATTACTGCACAATTCATACCTAGAGGAAAGTCAATGTTGGAAGGAAGGAAGGAAAGAATAAAGGAAGAAAGGAAGGACAAAGGAAAAGAAGGAAGGGAAGATAGATGTGGGTGAATCGAATTCAGCAAGTTCACACAAATACTGGGGTTTCTCAAAATTTAAGGCTTGTAAAGATTTTGTAGAAATGGGCTACTGAGAAAAGAAATGTTATAAAGCCTAGTAAATAATACCAATTTTTAAAAGTAAAGAAAAACATTTTTTTTGAATTTTACCAGAAATGAAGCGAAAAAAGTATGCAGATAAACAGTCTTGCTCTATAGATCAAAGCATTGTAAACAGCAGACTGTGATCTCTTTAGGGGCATGTATCAAATTTTATTCATTTTTTTCTATACTCATGACTCAGGAGAGTACCTAACATAAAGTAGACACTTAATAAGTATTTGATGCATAAATGAATATAAGCTCTAAAAAAGTAGGTTCTAGAGAAGGAGACAGCACTTCAAAATAAAAAGTGATTCATTCATCTGTTCTTTCAACAGATATTTATTGAGTGCTGACTTCGTGCCATGTGATAGAGTAATAAGAAAAATATTATTCCTGCAGTCATGGAGCATCAAAAATTCTTCAGCCCTCAAGTACCCTCCAACTTTTAAGCGTCATTGAACATCATTATTCCACAGAGAGAGACTGCTTTAATTTCACAGATTATCATTTTATTGTGTCAGATTTTTACATTCTTAAGAATCTAAATTATTTGAGGCCAGAATTTTCTTATTTCTCACTTGTGCCAATGAAGCTAAGTTATTTTAAATATCATTTTTCAGACTCAATTGAAAACAAAAAAAGCTCCCCAGTCTAAAAGCAGTTAATCTTCTAAGGGAATTCCCCAGGCTCCAGCTCCAGAGCTTCCTTCTCTCCCAAGTAGCTTAGACAAATTGAGAAAATCCAAGGAATACAGTAAGAGTGGGTATTACAAGTGCAAAGGTAAAGTGGAAAGGACTTTAAATTAATGAAAGAAGTGTTATTAAAATTTACTGATCATCGTGAGTAGGAATAACTGAGCTGGAGGACACATTCTCATAGGCCCCTCAGGGGCTTTGTTACTTTCGCAGGCTGCGGTGAGCTGTGCTGCCAAGTATACAACCTCAGTATTGAATGAACACCTAATGATCAGGGCCTGAGCCAAATTCTTCCCCAAACCACCTGTTTCCTAACTTAATAAATAGCATACCCAGTGTGAGCTCTAGAGACACAGAGGGCTCTGATCCACTTCTGGCTGTAGTGTTGGTGGAGGAGACAGGCAGAGATTAGGGTTTGGTTAATAGTTTAGTCATCATTTCTTTAGTTTATCAACCTTGCCCTAGCAGCACTCACTGGCCAATAATCAATAGCTAGGCACTTCAGATCTTCACTGCCTGTGGCAAATGTAGGCAAAGAGAGAAGCAGAGTGTTGCAATATTTCATAGATTTAGAAGGAAAGGCAAAAGGGGAATTGTTACTTGTAGTATCTAGTGGCTTTGCCTAGACTAAATTTAAGAGCACTTTTTTTTAATTAGAAAAAGTCTTGATTGTCAGCCTCAGGAAAATTTATGAAGTGGACAAAATATTTTTCATCCTCTCCAGGTCTCTTCTTGGCTTTCTCCCCTGCCCTCTTCCCTTGCCCTGCTCCAGAGCCCTTCCTGCATCTTGCTTCCTGTGTCAAATCTTGCTGCAAAGGGCCTCTGCTCATGGAAAGTACGGGCTCCATTAATTCCCAGCTGACCAGAAAATACTCTGATCAACAATTGTGCCATAATTATTAGCAGCCTAAAGTGTTCCTTTTAAGGAATCCTGCCTTTTAATGTGGAGTATATGGAGACCTTTCTTTAGCCTCAAGAAATACAATTTAGCACACGTGATTCTCACCAAAAAGGCTTCTGAACCAGCAGGAGTTTTATTGTAAATTTGATAATGGCTACCCCTGTGGAAATCCTGTCTATGCGGATGAAACACACCCAGGGGTCAGACAAATAGCATCATAGCATGCAGAGATCAAATCATGTAATAGCAGATTCTCTCTATTGACTTGCAAATGAACAAGATGTCAGAGGAAGAATGAAACTGTATTATGCCATGTGCTGCTCTGGTGTGTTTGTTTTTTACTGTATAACAAGTGCAAATTTGGAAGACCCAGCAAACATCCCAAAGGTGTTTGTTTCATGCTTCTGTAAAGTTAATATTTTCCTGCTTACAGAGATGTTTTTTGCCCTTGGAAAGCACTCTAACAGAATTTCACTATGACCAGCTCTGCCAAGGGCATATTTTTAGTCTCCTTTAGCAACTTTAGTATATCTCTATACCAGAACTACTAAATTCTTATATAGATTATATGCAGCTTTTTTAAAGAAGTGATACTAAATAGTTCTTTTCAAAAAATGCAAACTCTTTAAATGCTGCTGCTACACATAATATTAATATTATGCTGATCCAAGACAAACCAGTTAATTAAAAATTCAATTTAGGAAATAATTTCTATAAAATAAACAGTATCATCTTCCTTACAGCCATTAGGGTAGCAACGGTGCACATGACCTGAGGTTGACTCTACAAGCCCTGGGAAGAAATTCATTAGAGGGGTAGGGTTATTTAGGTGGATGGTTTGTCAATATGTCCAAAGTGACATACATAGCAATCATTTTTATGATGACAAGCACTGTAACAGAGGTAAAGGTCTGCAAAAGGCAAAATGTTTGAGGAATTATCTCTCTAAAACTCCCAAACTTTCTGGGAATTAAAACCTGCATTCCTTCCCCAAGGCCAGTAATCAAATGGGCAAGAAAATGTTCTTTGATGTTTGTTTTCTAGCACCTTAAACCACAGGAGATGGCTCAACAGAATTGTCCAGACAAAGGTCACGAGATTATATTCACTGGAGATAAGGTCCACCAAAACCACCAACTATGGTTAAACAACAATAGTTTGAAGCCACAACATATGGCAAATGTCACATAGACCAGAGCCCAGCTGCCAAAAACATCCCCTTTAAAAAGCCCTGTATTTCTGCTTAAAGGCAACATGGTGGACTTCTGAGACCCTAGTGTGCCACCCTCTTCATTTGCTGGCAAATTAATAAACTTCTCTTTCCTTTTCCTAAATCACTTGTCCTCGCTTTTCATTCTCACTGATTAGGCCTCAGGGATAAGTATCAAACTTTTGGTAACAGCACTACAGAAGCTATTTTAAAATCACAACTGGGGAAAGATAAAAACATGGACTATAATCATTGTGGCTATTGCCTGTCATTTTAGATCTATCTCTTCTTTTGTTGGTTGCCAGTAGCAACAAGAAAATTAAGCTAAGGAAATTTTAAGCAAATAAATACTGCTCTGTACCTCACTGATCATATATTCTGTTGCACTGAAAAGTAGGCAAGTTCAATAGAAATCAATAATCTGAAATATGAATTCCTTGGAAGAAACTTTTAAAAATCTTAAAATAATAATCCTCAAGCACAAAGATTAGATTATTGGAGCCATAAAAAATCTTTCTGCTCTGCAGCATGTGAACAGTGAGATTCACCTTTCCAGCCCTCATTAACATGGTCAGAGATGAAATTAAATATCCAGTGTTTGAACCAGAAATTGATCTGAGCTCTAGCATTGCTGATTGTAATCCTGCAGGCTTTGATCACAGTGAAAATAAAAGGCACTTTGGAAAAAAAAACCTTAATAAAAAAATCTTAATGTTACAATAATGAAATACCATAGCTAAAGCTACTCTTAATTGAGTATTTATTAATACTGTGCCAGGCACTGTGCTGGATATTTACACATCTTAACTCATGTAATCCTCCTGTTTATGCAGACAGACCTTCTTTTTTCTTTTTTTCCATGGGCAAATAGAAATTCTAAGAGGTTAAGTAATTTGCTTAAAGTCAGTCCACCAAGGGAGAATAAGGCCTAGTTTTATGCAATTTCAAAGACAAGCTCGTTTTGCTCTGCCACACTGGTTCTCCCAGAAAATGTAGAAAGCTATTAATCATTTATAGTATCTTGTATTATAGGGTCAAGAGGGGCCTTCTATGTGCCAGACACTTTATATACATTATTTCCTCAAAAGCACACTGTAACCTTGTGAAGTAGGTATTTAGAATATTGACATACAAACCCATTAAGGGACTTCATCAAGATTACAGAAATATTAGGGGGCACAGCTGGCATTTGAAACCAGATCTGCCAGACTGAAACACATGTTCCTTCTGCTCTCCCATCCCTCCACCTACAAAGCAGAGGCTTTGGATAATTCTGGTATCGGTGGACTGAACAAAGATCATCTGAGATAAGGCTTTCTTACTGAATGTAGTTAGGCTTCAGAGGATGGTATTTGACCTATGGCATAGCCAAATCTGTGTACATCACAGATTGCTGTATAACAAAGTTCTCCTACATTTTCTAGTTTTCATTAGAGACCACAAACCTTCTTTAAATTTTTTTTTCTACTTTTGTTGGATATGTCTGGTCAGCAGTATGAAATGTCGGTTCTTGGTGTGCTCTTGGTCAAAGAATGACCAGACACACCAAAAGCAAGCTAAGCACGAAACGAAGTTTATTGAGGAGAGAAAGATAGGATTACAGAGCAAGAGCAAGTACAGATTTACAGAGTAAGACCAAGATACGCTCGCCACAGAACAGCAAACGGGCCTCTTGCAGTAACAGAAAAGGTATTGGTTATGGTCTGGGTCTTGTTTTACAGTGTCTGGATTGGGCCTTCCTGGTGGTTCAGACATCATCATGAACTACTTTGATGGACAGTTGGGTGTTACATGACTTGAGTCTTACTGTGCCTGTGAATCTCCCCTAAGTCTCTCTGAAAGCCTATTGGCAGGGGCAAACTGCAATGTAGATTTAAGCTAATGACATGGTAATTAACCTTAGTTTGTCCTATTGCACCTTTGCATTCTTTTGCAGTTGGCGGGTTATGTTCTGATTGGCAGATTTGCAGGGTGTTCTCTCCTCCCCTAGATGCATCAGTTGCTCCAGATGCTTGCCTTTGTCCCAGGAGGGCCAGAGTCCCTCACTAGCCACCTAACAATTCTATTGGCATTTTTAAAAAAAGAAAAGAAAAAGCACAATGGAACAAAAAAATGCTTTAGTCAAATGGCATAAGAATAAAATGTTATTACTTATTTGTACCCTATATAAACTTTTATTGAGTCTTTTTGAATGTCACTTAAAAAGAAACACTAAAAAAATTCAAATTTAAATGGAAACTAATATCAACAATTCATTGATCAAATCGCCCATTTTCTTTCTTTCTTGGGGGTGGGGGACAGAGTCCCACTCTGTCTCCCAGGCTGGAATTCAATGCTGCAATCATAGCTCACTGCAACCTCAAACTCCTGGCCTCAAGCAATCCTCCCAGCTAGGCCTCCCAAAGTGCTGGAATTAAAGGGATGAGCCACAACACCCAGCCAAATCACCATTTTTTTATAGACCAAGTTGTAACTTCCTTTTTTTTTCCTCCAGCTTTATTGAAATATAATTGACAAATAAAAATTGTAAATATCTAAGGTGTACTTGATGTTTTGACATATGTATCAAAATCTCGTAAATGTACATACCTTATAAAATGATTACCACAATCAAGCTAATACCCTGTGACCAACATCTCTTCCAATCTACAATGTGCAGGGAATTTGCAAATTTCAACAGCATGTTAAACTGAAGCAAAAACAAGTAGACCTCTTTTCTAGACAGTATTCACCTTGAGACCTAGTATTAAGATCAAATCCAGACCTAAAGTGCCTAAAGGCACTACATTTTGAATAGAGTCTACATGGGTTAGTATATTTCTGGGAACCAACAAAGGTAAGGGCAGTGAGGAATCAAGTAGAGGTTCTTATCAACAGCGCTAAATGGGCAAAGAGAAATCATAAGCATAGAAAAGCAATGAGCACTTCCCTATTTTGAACAAATAAGATTATGCTAATATTTTCTATTTTGCAACGTCTGTACACAGGCAGAAAGACAGTGTTGGCAAGACCCCTCACGTGCCCAGTGTTTTCTACAAAGACCTTATGACATTGTCAGACATCCTTTCCCTTCAGACCAGTGATCCTCACATCCCAAATTCACTCAGTTCCTTTCCTGACCCTTGGCTTTGTTAAATTTCACTATTGTTTTTCTTCAATGTTGTTGATTTCTGCTCTTAGCTTTATTTCTGTCCTTCCGTTTATTTTCATTTTGCTTTTCATTTTCTAGCTTCTTAAGATGGAACCTTAGATTACTGATTGTAGACCTTTCTCCTTTCTAATATAAGAATTTAAAGATTTAAATTCCCCCCATAAGTACTGTTTTTGCTACATCCCACAAATTTTGATGTTATTATTTTATCATTCAATATGAATTATTTTCTAATTTCCTTATTATTCCTTTGATCCATGGGATTATTTAGAAGCATGTTATTTAATTTTCAAAATTTGGAGTTTTCCTAGATATGTCATTGTTACTGATTCTTAATTTAATTCTGTTGTGGTTAGAAAAGATACTCCATATGATTTTAATCTTTTCAAATTTATTGAGGCTGGTTTTATAGCCTGGCATAATGAAAGCAGCATGTACATTTTAAAAGAATATGTATTTTGCAGTTTGGGGGTATAGCGTTCTATACATACCAATTAGGTTATGATAGTTGATAGTGCTGCTCACATTGTCTATGTCCTTATTTGTTTCTTTGTCTAGTTGCTCTACTAATTAGTTGCCCCTCCTCCCATAGATATGGAAGATATGGAAGCATAAAATTGAGACTGGGGAATATGTAGCAGAAGGAATGTCTTGAAAAAAAAAACGGCAAAAATATTTTCTGTCTCCCTCAAACTTTTGCCACTCTTTTTGGGAACTGCAGCCTCCCTGCACCCCTGAGTCAGGGAGAAGGTCTTTTGTTCTTTGTGTTACAGGAGGTAGCTCAGCCATCCCAGACTGGTGCCAGTCCCCAAGGTGGGCCCAGGTGGACAGAGATCACAGGCTTTGTCTTTGGCAGAGATGGGACCATTGAAATCATTAACACAGTATCCCGGAACTGAGGGCACTCCCTTTAAAAGCTCTGTATTTCTGCTTATATTTAGAAAATTTGGATTTTTGAGATAAGAGTCTACCATTTTTCCTCCTTTGCCAGTAAAGTGATAAAATTCTCTTTCCTTCTCCTCAAACTACTTGTTTTCGTTCTTCTGATGCAGCCTCAAGGCCAAGTGCTGAGCTTTTGGTAACAATAGTGAGAGAGGGAAATTAAAGCTCCAAATATGATTGCGGAATTATTATTTTTTTTTTATCTTTAATGCTCTCAGTTTTGTTTCATGTATTTGGAGGCTCTGTTATTAGGTAAATGAACATTTATAACTATTATGATTTTCTGATGAATTGGTCTTTTGTCATTATGAAATATTCCTATTTATCTCTAGTGATACTTTGTTGTGGAGTCTGTTTATCTGACATTAATATAGTCACTCCAGCATTCTTATTCATACTGTTTGCATGGTATATCTTTCTGGGTCTTTGATTTTAAAGTGTATCTTTTGTAGACAATACATAATTGCGTCTTGTTTTTTAAAATCTGTTTTGACATTCTCTGCTTCCAACACTGTCTTGTAGGACTTTCTGTAATGAAATGTTCTTTATTTGCACTGTCCAATGTGATAGCCATTTACCCATATGTGGTTACTGAGTACTTGAAATGTGCCCAGTGCAACTGAAGAACTGCATTTCAAATTGCATTTAAATTTAATTAATTTACACTCAAGTAGCCACATGTGGCAGTGGTAGCCATATTAAACAGTGCAGGTTTAATTCATTAAAATTTCATGTAATCGTGGATATGGTTGGATATAGGTGTTGTATAATAAAAAATATATGTTTGGTCTTTGTTTCGGGTTTCTGGCACAGAAGTCTTAAAACTCTTGAAATTTTCTGAACAATAAGTGCTAACGAGATGGCCTAAGGAGAAGAGGGTGGCCTAGATAGACGGTCACCAGAAAAACCAACCTCTTAATTAGAGAGCCAAAAATTTTAACCCCTTTAATGCCCTCCTCTCACCTCCAGGGAGAGGAGAGGGGCTGGAGAGTGAGTTTAATCACCAGTGGCCAATGATTGAATCAATCATACCTGTATAATGGAACTCTGGTAAAAATCCCTAAACAGCAGAGTTCAAGGAGTTTCCGGTTGGTGAACAGATCAATGTGCTGGGAGAGTGTTTGGGGCCACCCTCACTTCCACCCCAGCCCCACCTTGTCCTATGTGTCTTATGGTCCTGTGTTGTATCCTTTGCAACAAACCAGAAATAGTAAATAAAGTGCTTTCCTGGGTTCTGTGAGTCATTCTAACAAATTAGCAAGCCCGAGGAGAGAGTCGTGGAAACCCCAGAATTTACAGTTGGCCAGGAAGAAGTGTGGATAGCCTGGGGACCCTATTTGCAGCTAGTGACTGAAGTGGGGGCAGTCTTATGGGGTTGAGCCCTTTACCTTAAGGGATCTGCTGCTAATTCCACCTAGATAGTGCCGGAACTGAATTGTTGTACCTGGTTGGTGTGGGAGAACTGGAGAACTGGTTGTTTTGGGGAAAGCCCACACAATAGGTCTACTATTTTGGTTACTTTCTGTTTTGTGTCCCTCTTGAGTAATTTCTATTGATCTTTCTCCAAGTTGCCTGACACTTTCCTTTGCTATGTGAGTTCTAATTCCACTGCACACTCCATTCCTCTCCTCTGTTATCTGGAAACATATTACTCACTGTTCAATAGTCAGGTCAGTGGCTTTCAACTCTTCAAAGACTTTCCTGAATTCCCATAAGTGCATCTGACCATTTTCTTCCTTGTTGCCCCTACTATATCCTACATCTTTGTTTCTCCTGGTACCATTAACTTTTACTATTAGGTTATAGCCTTATCTCTTCCTCCTAATTGTTTATGTCTTACTCATCTTTGATCTGTCCTGCTGAGGCTGTGATCTGTTCTCTTAATACTATGATTGATTCTTCTTTCAGAATCATTTTCTAAAATCTCATGATAAGATCCACTAGAAGTAAAACCAGTCCCTAGAATAGAACTTTTTCCCTGCATGGACTGGACAGATGTTAATAATTCTATTCTCCAAATTCATCTAACTGAAAAAGTTATGAAAGTAGCCCCTCTCAGAAAAATCCCTAACAACAGCACATCCTTTGTCAAGACAGTGCCCTGTTGCTATTAGATTGAATTGAAATCCACATCAATGGAAGTAATTTAATCAACTAAAGGGATTTTGGATTCAAGCAAAGAAGAGTCTATAGGATTCCCTCAGAGGTTATAAAATTAGCAGCAAAATATTTGGTATTGTCTAGGGAGACAAAACAACCTGTTGATGTTCACTACACTTATTCCTAGGACAAATTTCCTAGCCCATCTGAGCATACCGCAGAGTGTAGTAGAAAAAACAAAGGCTCTGGAGTAAAACAAACATGGTTTTCAATCCCAGTTCTGTTTACTAGTTGTGTAGACTTGAAGATGTTATTTAGTCTCTTTTCCTCTGCTTTATCTATAAAATATCAATAATGGTACTTCATATGTGCCATTGTTGTAAGTATTTAAAAGTATATATTTAAAGCACCTAGGAAATTAAGTTTACATTGAACAAATAGAAACAATTAATATTTTTATTTCTATAAGCATCATCATCATTATTTAAAGTATATTTCTAGTCAAGTTCATTAGAAACAATTTAGGGTATATTAAGGCTTATTTGGTAGCTACTCCTTGCAATATATTCTGTTTTGCCTAAATTCATGTCTGAAAGTGTTATTAATTCCAGCTATTCCTAGGGAATAGATAAACCTATGAGAAAGGAATTTCAGACCAAAAAACATTATCCAGGACCACATCTCAACAATAGAAATTTACCAAGCACTGGACATGTATAATATAATCCTTAGAACAACCACTTAAGGTAGAGGCTATTGCAAATGAAGAAAACAAAGCCTTTGAGAGATTAAACAACTTGCCCAAGCTCATTTAGTAAAATGCAAAGCTGGGATTCAAAGTCAGGTCTCTGAAGGCTTCCGCTCTTTATTTACCACTCACTACTGTTCTCCAAATGACACAAACCCTCTGTGCTCCAGTCCTCCCAATAGCGCACCTGGAGGCCAATCCAGTGTTTGCACCTGCTTAACAGCAAAGCCAACATGAACGAGAAAAGAGTGCCTTGACATCCAGAAACCATGTCATTTTAAAGGTGCTACAAATTGAAGTGTCTAATAAAGCAGGAGGCAACCAACATTGGCAGGCGTTTGTAATCCTGACATTAGGATTAGCTTTTCTTCCAAACACTTTGCTACGGTTTTCATTAACACTCTCAAGGGCTCTCCTGATGGCGTTGCCTCTACCCACATCTACCAGTGGAGAAAGCACAGCCAGCTTCTACTCACAGACCTCACCTACACAACAGTCAGTCATCCTCAGAGCCAACAAAGGGACAGGTTCTTTGCTTCATCATCAGACTCCTTTGCGTTTTGTTGCTTCAGTTTAATGAGTGAGAAACTTTAGGGTTAAAAACAACAGCAGATACTGAGATCCATCACAGAGATCACATTTTTAAACACATTTGAGGACAAGAAGCCAACTTCTAATCTGAGGACTTCTGAACTAAATTGAAACATTCTCTTCTCCCCAAAATGACTAAAATTTCTTGAAAATGGTTTTGTGGTCCTTATTAAAAATAAATACAAATACCACTTCTAAAAGGCATGCTGAAGCAGAGCTATAATAAAAGCGAACATTATTTTAATTGGGTTTTATTTGCTCAAGAAAGGTATACTGGTTTAATTCCTAAATTTTTGGAGCATGTGTGTGGCTAAGTGATATGTAATGGAGTTTTAAGATTTAAGCTTTAATAAATTATTTTTGGGAAGCTATTATTGTGATGATCATTTGCAATTAATCAGCTCTTTGGGGAGCCACTAATTTCAACAGAATTCCTCCATCTCTTGCCATGAATGAGGTTGTCCCTAAATTCTCCCTCAGCACAGAAAAAGCAGAATGTGCGTGTATATGTGTATACATATGTGTGTTTGTATGTGTATGTTTGGGTGTATGCATGTCTATGTGTATGAGTGTTTGTATGTACATGCATGTGTATGTGCATGAGTTCATGTGCATGTACTCCTGCAAATATCTAGAAAAGAAAGAGAATTCATGTTCTCTTAGACTCTGAATTTAGCTAATTTTTTTTTTCTAATGGTTCACCTAACACAAGATAAGAAGTATAGCACAAAAAGATCAGTAGAAAATTCACAGAATGTCCCTAAAACTAAAATGTACAGGTTCAGGGCCTAATATTTTTGGTTTCAAAAATTCAAAAAGATCCTATAAAAATTATTTATAGATTATGGTAATCTATAATTATTTATAGATTACAGATTTATAGATTAGTTCCTTTCCTTATAAGAAGGAAAGGAACTAATCTATCTAATGCACTCTCCTTGAAAAATAAAAACTGACATGGATGTTGACTAAGGTATAAATCAATAGAATGTAATCATTTTACATCTTTTAAAGTTAGGCAGAACTGGTACTACCTTGATTAAGAAAGACAAGAGGCCGGGCGCGGTGGCTCACGCCTGTAATCCTAGCACTCTGGGAGGCCGAGGTGGGCGGATCGTTCTGAGCTCAGGAGTTCGAGACCAGCCTGAGCAAGAGCGAGACCCCGTCTCTACCAAAAATAGAAAGAAAT
>CAUYSK010112632.1:0-60947 GCA_963575035.1 Avahi laniger
TGCGCATGCGAGTGATCTAGGTTGCACACTCCTTTATGAGACTCTAATGCCTGATGATCTGAGGTGGAGCTGAGGCGGTGATGCTAGCGCTGGGGAGAAGCTGCAACTACAAATTGTCATTAGCAGAGAGATTCGACTGCACAATAATGTAATGCGCTTGAATCATCCCAAAACCCTCCCCTGACCACTGATCTGTGGAAAAATTGCCTTCCATGAAACCAATCCCTGGTGCCAAAAAGGTTGGGGACTGCTGATTTAGAGGGCTTAGAAGCACGGTTTCATGAACTTGTTCTCCTGTTCCAGCCTGCAGAGGTATCACTGTGTTTATTTTCTCAAAAGCCTCTTTTTAGACAGATGGTATGAAGAGGCAGCTTTGGAGGACGGATGGTAACTGGGATTAGGAGCTGAGATCTGATATCACTGGCATGGCTGTTTCAGCATTACTTGGAGAACAAACCTTGGGTTGCATTAATAGAAGTGTAAGATGCAGATCAAGGGAGGGGTTGGTGTCCCTTTTTTTATGCTGTGGTCATATCCAGCCTGACACAGCTCTGTTCTGAGGACCACACTTTGGAGACAGTTTTGTCAAGCTGGAACCCTGGAAGAGTTACCAGGGGAGTTGAGATTCTTGAAGATTATTGAAAGGAATAACTTGGCAGCTGCTATGAGCATTTGAAGAGCTGTCAGAAGTGTTTCCGTTACTGGTGAGGAATTTACGTCCTTGTGGTGAGACGAATTGGACTACACTGTAAGCTGTGTACTCATTACTTGAAGTGATCAGAGGAAGCTGGAGAAGGGAATTTGACCCTCCCGAACAAAGGAAGAAGAATGGTTGTGGAAGGTCGCTCCTCAGGTCCCTTTCAATTCTGTCATGATGTTTGTCTGCTTCAGTTTTTTCTCAGAAATGAAAATCTTTCCTCATGGGGATAGGAGTGAATGCCAGTTGAGACCCCCTACATAACGGCATGGCTTCTCACAAACATTAGAGAATCCCTCGAGAATCTTGAAATTGGTGGTGGGATCTCCTCAGGTGAGGTAACTGAGGCTGAGGAGGAAGGAAGCCAGGCACGGATAGAGTCGTCAGGGTACTGTGGTTAAATGCAGAGTCTGGAGCCAAACAGTGTATGTTCAGATATGGGTTCTGCAGCTTTCTAGCTGCGTGACCTTGGGTAAGTCATTTAACTTCTGCTTTAGTCTCCGTGAAGTGGAAATGATAGTACCTCATAGGGTTGTGAGGATTAACCAACCTAAATATGACAGCATATTGAACATCAATACCTTTTGAATGTGAGCTAGATAAGCTTCATGTATTATTAAAATCATTATTGATATCTGAACTAAATTTGAAATACTATAGAAATTTGATTTTTGTAAATTTTTTCATAGGAAAACAAACTAATTTCTCTTTCCTTTTTTCCTCTCGCCTAATGTAGATATAACAATATTTTCTTCACTTCCTGGAAATGGCTCTGCTCTAGCATTTCAGCATTATCCAGGAGGTAAGATTTCATAACTGGAGAGCACTAGATATATTTCCAATCTGTTAATCATGTTTAGATACCAGAATCCTCTAAATTCATCTTTTAAACTGATGGCAGAAAACAGGTGGTGTATTCAGGCCACAAAGTATGGTCTTTGACTAGTCATCTGAGAAAATTGACAAAATCAACCCTCTGACCCAGACGTCAAGCTATATATCTTCCCAAGTTTACAGTTGCACAAACTCAATATGTTTTTAGTGTATTGTTTCTAATGTTTTATATTTATTGGGCTTAATCTGCAAAGCAACATTACTCGTGGGCCACTGTTTCAGAATTCGTTCCCAAGTCTAGTATAAACTTAAACTTAAATGCAAGCAATAAGAGCATGCTTTAGGTCACTTTGAGGGTAAAAATATCAAAAGGGCTTATGAGACTGAAGCGTTATTGGGATGTTCTGTGGATAGGGCTTTTTTTTTTCTTCCTGTTTTCTGCAGATATCTTAAAGTGATGGTTAAGTCAGAGCTCCTTGAAGAGTCTTTGAGTGGTGACTCTTCTAAAGTGTTAAAATCTGTGGTAGGAGAAAGCAAGCAGGAGGTAAGTTGAGGATTGGATTAAGTAGCTGTGTGCTGTTGGACTCTTCTTGTTCTAATGACAAGGTCAGCAGTCCCTGGAGGACATCTCCCTCCCTGGCCGTGCACAGGCGTGTATTCTCACACACACACACACACACACACACACACACACTCTCTCTCTCTCTCTCACTCACTCCTGGATTTTTGTGCTTTCCTGGGTGGGAAACTGTTTTCCACACCTTAACTTGCTGGTCTGCCATCTAGCTGGGATCAGGGAACACAACTGAGGGGCAGTGGGACTTAGGGTGGAGTGGGGGCATCAAACTGGGATTTAGGCGATTAGGTTCTAGTGTCAGATGAGTCCCGAATAGGGTTTTGGGCAAAATTCCCATTCTGAATTTCCTTTCTTAGCTCTATAAAGTCCATATGTAAGTTGAAGAAGGTTCTAGTTCTAAAAGTTTCTAACTCACTGAGACTTAATTGTCTAGGGATACTATTACTACTACTACTACTAACTACCACCTGCATTATTGCCAGATTTCTGACCTGGTTGATGAGCTATTTGGGGAAAGGACCATAAGCCGGTTGGGTGGAACAAAAGACCTCCCATCCCATACTCCTGATCTCCTCTAAGTTCAGATGGGTAAAATCTTACACTGTGACAGACATCAGTAATTATGGCATCTCTGGTTCCCCTCAACATTCTCCTTCATTTAACAAAATGATCCTTCCCCTTTCTAATATAAAAAGATTTGGCATGACTTGTTTAACCTCTCTGTCCGCTTCCTCCTGTGTAAGATGGGAACGATAATAGTACCTACCTCAAAAGATTATTGTGAAGATTAAATGAGTTAATATAAACAGTTTCGAACAATGCATGGCATGTAATACAAGCTATAAAGTGCTAGTGGTTATAAGATATTGCTTATAGGGCTATGAATTGTCTTATGTCTTTTGGAAAACAGGACAACAAACATATCAAGAACCAAAAACAAATGGCTCTCAGACCCAGGTATTCCACTTCTCGAAATCCAAGAATATGTAATTTGAAAAACTCATACACTAACATATTCATCACAGAATTATCATAATAGAAATATATGAGTGCCTAAAAAGATGAACTAAATTAGGAGACCACATGTTTGACTGACTCCTTTGTAGCCACTGAAAGACCATAGCAATGCGGATCTTTTAAAAAGACACAAACTTGTAACTACGATTATGAACACAGTGTGAAAAACAGTGTACACAGGAATATGTGGCCTGTGGCACTATGGATCTTCCTTTTTCTTTCATAACTAAAAAGATCTGCAACAGATGCTAAAGGTTCAAATAAAACCAAAAATGGGAACAGAAGATAAAGTTCTTTACTTTTTATCAGAAAGACCTAACTTGACTTTAATAATTGATAACTAAATGTCCACTTAGCGGATTTTTCCTGGAATAAGTTGCTCTAACTTTTGTTCTTGAAGAAAGTCTTCATTCAGAAAAAGACAGTTCTAATAGAGAGAAGCAACAGCTATCCACCTCTTGCTGGGGCTTGTGGGGTCTGTCTGTGGGGTCCCTCGTGTTCTAGTCTGAAGGCAGCCTCCACCATCGGTTGGCAGGGATGTGTCCAGTTGCGACCAGTTGTCATAAAGAGCAAAGGTGGTTTCGTACAATCATATTCTCTACTTCTGCTTGCAGATCTTAGGAAAAAAACTACTATTCACCCCAAAATGATGAAGACAGGCTAACTGGAATGAAAAGGTACATGTTCAGGAGGTTTAGTAGTTTTATTCAAGATATGTTGACAATGGGGTTGTTCCACTTGGGAAGAAAAAAGTCAGATTCATTTCTACTTGTAGTCAAAGTATCTGACATAAAAAAAACCCATGAAGAATTAAAATTAGAGTGTCAAACAAGATCTTGACACAATTTTCCCTTCCTTTGTTGTAAATGGGTGAAAGACCTGGTGTAATACAATGAACTGTGTAATACAGTGAACTGTGTCACTAATGTTCCGGGAAGGTTATAATTAAAAATATTTTCCTAAGCTGGGCACAGTGGCTCACACCTGTAATCCTAGCACTCCAGGAGGTCAAGGTGAGAGGATTACTTGAGGTCAAGAGTTCGAGACCAGCCTGAGCAAGAGTGAGAGCCTGTCTCTAGAAAAAAACAGAAACATTAGCCAGGTGTGATGGTGCGTGTTGTAGTCCCAGTTACTCGGGAGGCTGAGGCAGGAGGATCGCTTGAACCCAGGAGTTTGAGGTTTCAGTGAGCTATGATGATGCCACTGCACTCTAGCAGAGTTACAGAGCGAGACTCTGTCTCAAACAAAACAAAACAAAACAAAACTTCCTCCTTGTGCTGAATTTCCATGTGAGAGATCAGCTTTTTATACAGAGATGAACTGAGACTTGTTACTTCATAGAAAAGAACTGAATTTAAACCAGAAGCTAAATTAATGAATGTAATAGTCTATAATAGTTTCATAACTATATCATCTAGTCTTAGTCTTTAAAAACTATTTAATATTTCTCTACCAAGAGGTATTTAGACCGTGTTTTCTTCTCCTCCCTTCCAAAACATTCCTAGAAAAGATACTGAGAATGTCACGTACACGTTCTGGCTACGCTGAAGGTCTCATGGAGTGGGTGTGCCTGACTCCCTGTCTTACCAGCCAAGGCCTCATCACGGATGCTTAGGCACCCACGAGGTGGAGAGGTGCCCCTTCCTCGACGGCATGGATGCGCCTCTTGGCTGCTGGGGGTGGATGGAGTGTGGGCGTGGAGGATTGGGTGTGATGCAGCCGGGTTCGAGTGACCAGGCAAAACCCCTGATGCTTGTCTGCGTCATTTCCCATGGAGAGCAAGCTCTTTCTGTCTTCATTGTGGGAAAGTTATGCTTGGCCCCCACCCAAGGAAGGGCTGGCTATCAATTCACCCGTTTATGTAATATATTTTACTGCATTTCTGCTAGGGGTCAGGCACTGTCCTGGATGCTGGGGGTTTAATGGTGAACCTAAAAGACAAATCCCTTCCCTCATGACTTCACAGTCCAGTCAGAAGACAGAAAATAAACTAGAGCGGAGTAGTTATATTCTATCAGTAACAATCAGGGGATTAAATAAGGTGTCTGTGTGAGATTATAGTATTTGAAAGGTGGTGAGGAAAGGCCTCATTGAGAAGACCTGGGGGAGAGGCTTCCAGATGGTGCTAAGGCCCTGGGGCAGGGTTGTGCCTGGTGTGTTCAAGGAACAGCTTGGAGACCAGCAAGAGCGGGGAAGGACAGGAGAGGAGCCTTCAGAATAGCCTGGAAGATGGTGTTGTAGAAGGGACTAGAGAGTGAGACTGACCAGAGCAGTCGACTTCTTCTGTTTTCAGATGTGAATGAGTGCGAGACTGTCCGAGAGCTCTGTGGTGGTGGAGCAGAATGTGTCAACAGTTGGCTCCTACTCCTGTCGCTGTCAAGAGGAGCGTAAAGACCACGCCCCTCGCAGCCTGGCACGCGGTGTGTGTGCTCCTCACTCAGGTGTTGGTTGCCCAGACCCCCTGCCACTTGGTGTGCCTGTGAGCTGCCAGATCCTCCGCAAGACCTGTAGCCTGAGTGGGTCAGGGCTGAGCTCTTATTCTGATGCCTCTGGCCACGAATGCCACGGGAAACATTTTCTGAAGGATACAGATCAAACTGTTCTAAAACTTGAAACGTGTCGTGAAATCATTTACCATGAGAATATTCATTGTACTGATTTTTCTTTTGCAAACTTTGGCTTTGGAATACTTCCATAGGATGCTATTCCTGACTCTGATCATAGTAGACGTGCGTAGGAATTAACTTGAGCATCCAGTTGTTTCCCCAAGGCTCCTTCGTGATCCTTGTTTTTTTTTTTTTCCTCCTTATCAAAGACTATATTGGGCAGGGACTTGCACCAGAAAATCGATGTGAGCTCTTTCTGAGCGTGTCCAGCACAGAGCAACTGGTAATGAATTAGGCGATGCCCTCAGCCTTTTAAAGGACTTACTGCTGATGACAGTAATTCATTTGGTACAGTTACCAATAATGTAAATTGCTTGTGCTGCCACAGGCAGATCAACAGACATGATTTTTATTTCCTGTCTCGCTTACTTGCTACGTGACCTTGGTGCTCGGGTCTTGCATATCCTTATGAAACAAAGGATTAAACTAGATGTCAAAGGCTTTGTCTAGATAGTTGAATGTTAAATGCTGAAAATCCAGTAAAGATGCCATTTATCACGATCTTTTTCCATTGAACTCTAAGGGCAGATGGGTAATCTTGCAATGCTATTTGCAAATTCTTTGGCTTTTTTTTAGTTTTTATATTTCAAGAGAAGATTGAGTTTGGCATAAAATAGAGGCTCAATATATATTAATTGAATTTCTTATGGCTAGAAACCTACTTGTAACTGACAATTTGTAATTTTTCCATGTTTTTTTTCTCTTCTCCTGCCCTCCCACATGTCCAGATAAGTCAGTGACAGGAGTTAAGTTGGAACAGGGTCTGTGAGTTGCAGAAATCTGGCATCTGTGGCTTTTGCTCTAAAGATAGTTTCTAGATGGTATGCAAACTAGTTTTAGTTGTTTGAGTCTATAGTAAGCTACCTGATGATAGAATATATTCTGGAATATGACTGGCCTTTGTGCTTTTCTGGGCATATGGTCTCAAACTTAAGACATTCTTTTTAAAAATAAGCAATTTCTGATATGCATAAAGTGGAAAATTTTTAGTCAATAGTTTTTTGGGGTTTTTTTTTTTTGAGACAGAGTCTCACTTCGTGGCTCCTGGCTAGAATGTAGTGGGCTAGCTACACTGGCTAGCTCACTGCAACCTCAAACTCCTTGGCTCAAGAAATCCTCCTGCCTCAGCCTCCTGAGTAGCTGGGACTACAGGCACGCGCCACCATGCCCTGCTTTTTCTATTTTTAGTAGAGATGGAGTCTCACTCTTGCTCAGGCTGGTCTTGAACTCCTGACCTCAAGTGATCCTCCTGCCTCGGCCTCACAAAGTGCTTGGATTACAGGCATGAGCCACCACGATCCACCAGTCATTAGCTCTTTGTACATTAACTGCCATGTAAGTTGTATTTAACTCAGACTAGTTTGAGCCTGGGGCCTCGTGAAGCATATGTAACTGTACTTGGTTCATGAAAATCTTACTTATTGATGTTCTTATTGTTACAATTAATAGTGACAGTTTAATTGCCTATAACTCACACACAGAAAACAATAAAAAATAACAAATTTTTCATTAAATTAGAAAGGATCCTTTTGTTTTCGAAGTTTTTATTCTATTTTTGTAATACAACACCATGGCCCCAAGGAAAAAAATTTTTTTCTAGTGTGGCAGTCAGTGTGCTAAGCAATTTAGCGTCTGCATCACGAAGCGATGTTGGGCATTTTCCAGTGTTAACTCTGTGTGCATGCAAAGGGTTCTCAAGGGAGCTATACGGCAAAAGTCGGTGACATGATTCATTTTGTTCTAAGTCTGGCTTTGGCTTTTGATAAAATGTTAGCAGTGAGTTTATTCTCTCAAAAAATAAGCATCTGTGATGTGTCTGACAATATGCTAGGGAAGCGTATAGGAGTATAAATCTCTGAAGGTGCTTTGGAGAGCCCATTAGGTAAGGGACTATAAGCCTGGTTCTCTTTTTAAACTTGGTTTTCTTTTTTAAAAAAATTTCCCTTGTATTTCAGGAGTTGGGCTCTCCTTTAACTACCTGGACCTGCTGGTTGGAGTTGCTGTGCTTACTGCAGTCTTGCTTGTGCTGGTTATTGGTCCCATGTGGCTTGTGACCAGAACCTACATTAAGAAGGCAAATTCTCTGGGTCAAAGTACAGCATGGTGAGAGCATCTGCCGATAGTACCTCCTTTTGACCTGAGGAATTCTACAAACTCCCTCCCTCAACCCCTACCAACCTAAGCTACACGCCAAAGTTCCAGATGGTGCTCAGGGCAAGATGGGTCACCAGAGCGGGGAACTACAGGTGTGGGTGGGACAATCAGAGAGGCTCTGATGAGAGCTGCTGCCTCCCTGATGCCTGTCTAGAAGGAGGATGGAGGAGAGGACCACCTGCCAAGGTGGAAGTGAGAAACTCACCATGCCATCAAGTCACACAGATGCTCCAGGAACTTCGGAAAAACAAGCTTGCTTCTGATCCTGTTCTTCATGATTCAAACTGTGCATGTGGTTCCTGACTCTCTCCCTGGGAGAAGGCCTGTGTGCTTTGGGTCCTGCGTCAACACTCAGCCTATAACCCCAGCGATGGGTCGAGTAGACCTCTAGTGACCCAGACACTTTGGATGATGATTAGGGTCCTCGGGAGGTGCCCGGGGAGCAGGAAGCACATGGCACCCACTTGCACGGTTGAATGAATGAGTTTAGTGAGGGACAGACTAAGGAACTCTTAACATACTTTAGAAAACTTACCTGACCTCAGCACTTTTCTCCCCTTTTAGGCTGGGTAGGGGGTGAGAAACGCTTATTCTTGAATTCTTTTTCCTTCATCCTCAATTGTATTCTATCAGATTACAGATTTATATTTATGGAGAGATTCTCTGTCTTCTGCTCTTAGTCTGCTTTGGCCACCATCTATGTAAGGCTGCTCTTAGGCCCCTGCAGCTTGACTCTAAATGAAAGAAACCCTTCTGTGTGTACAAACAAACTTCTGTGGATCACATTTTAAAAATCCACCATCTATGTTTGGCTCTTTAATTTTTAAAAGTGGGGTGATTCCCATTCCTCTTCTCTGTGTTTACACTTGGCATTTTGTAGGGGAGACTATTGGAGAAGATGCAAGAGATCTTAAATATGGTTCCCACCCATGATATGATTACTTTTATTATTATTTTTTTAGAGATGAGGCCTCACTCTGTCATCCAGGCTGGAGTACAGTGGCATGATTATAGCTCATTGCAGCCTTGAACTTCTGGGCTCAAGCGATCCTCCTGCTTCAGCCGCCCAAGTAGCTGGGACTACAGATACATGCCACCGTATCTGGCTAATTTTTAAATTTTTTTATAGGGATGGGGTCTTGCTATGTTTTACAGGCTGATCTCTAACTCCTGGCCTCAAGCGATCCTCCTACCTTGGCCTCCCAAAGTGCTGGGATTACAGACATGAGCCACTACACCTGCCCTGATTACTTTTATTAGACTGAGCTAAAAGTGTGGGGGAATTAGGGAATAGGTGCTTTCGTCTCATGGAGGTGATAGCGGGAGAAATTTGTAAAGTAGATTGAGAAGAAAAACTTAGAGGCGGGCAGGCTGGGTCCTGAGTTTCTAGAAGAGGATGACTATATCTGCAGTGCCAGGTACGGGCCTATTCTGTAGAAGGAACTCCTTTACTTGAAGTAAAGCTTCAGGATGAGGGGTGCATCCAGGCTGGCCTTAGGATTTGGAGAGGTACAGGGCTCCTCTGAAAGGAGGGAAGGATGCATAGTGTCTCAACAGACCCTGCTGTGGGGGGGGAGGGTGGAGAAGATCCCATGCCTGCCTCATGGAAGGCTGAAGCTTGGAGCATGGGGTGCTGGTGCATGAATTGTGGCTATGTGAGCTATACTGGCTTCCACATGGGGCCCTGGCCAAGGTGGGAGGTGAACAGTGTGCAGCTCTGTTCCCACCATTGCTCCCCAAAATGTAAAGGCAAAAAACAGGGTACCTGGTGCTAGAGCTGCCTACTGGGGTGATCCAAAGAAGTACTGGGCTATAGTCCCCAGATCTTCCATCATACTCTAGGTTTCCAAATCTTTAAGGGTCCTTCTTTAAATGCAAATTCTCCTGGGAGCTTTGAGGCTTCATCAAACTATACCTTGGCTGTACCTTTACGAAAACAACAAAACCCCCCTTTTTTTTTTTTTTTTTTTTTTTTAGGACAGAGTCCCACTATTATCTGGAGTGCCATGGCATCAGCCTAGCTCATAGCAACCTCAAATTCCTGGGCTCAAGCGATCCTCCTGCCTCAGCCTCCCGAGTAGCTGGGACTACAGGCATGTGCCACCACACCCAGCTAATTTTTTCTGTTTTTAGTAGAGACGGGGTCTTGCTTTTGCTCAGGCTGGTTTCAAACTCTTGAACTCAAGCTATCCTCCCACTTTAGCCTCCCAGAATGCTAGGATTACAGGTGTGAGCCACCGCACCCGGCCCAAAACCCAGCTTTACTGAGACATAAATTATATACCATTAAATTCACTTGTTTTGAATTCTGCAACTATCACCACAATCCGACCTTAAAACACTATCATCATCCCAAATATATCCCTCCTGTCTTTTGGAGCCATTCCCCATTCCCACGCCTAGCCCCAGGCAACCACTAGTCTTTTGGTCTCTGTGGATTTGCCTCTTGACAGACATTTGATATAAATAGAATCTTAAGGTATGTGGTCTTTTGTGTCTGACTTTTTTCACTTAGCATAATATTTTTGAGGCTTATCCATGTTGTAGCATAACAGTAATCTGTTTTTATTGCTGAATAATATTCCATTATATATACCACATTTTCATTCATTGTTGGTGAATGTTTATTTCCAGGTTTGGGTGATTATGAATGATGCAGCTATGAACACTCATATACATGTCTTTGGATGTTCATGTTTAACTTGGATAGATTCTTGGGGGGTGGAATTGCTGGGTCATTTGGTGTGTGTGTGTATATATATATATATATATTTAACATTTCAAGAAACTGCCAAACTATTTTCCAAAGTGGTTGCACCATGTTACCATCCCACCCACAACAGATGAGGATTATAGTTTCTTCATATCCTTGTCAACACTTATTATTGTCTGTCTCTTTTGTTATAGCCATCCTGGTGGTCACGAAGTGGTATCTCACTGTCGTTTTAATTTGCATTTCCCTAATGCTAATGATCTTTGCATCTTTTCATGTGCTTATTGGTCATTCATATACCTTCTTTGGTGAAACGTCTATTTGGGTGTTACTTTTTAAAATCCAGGGAAAAGAAGATGATAAACTTTCCTGGGAGGTGGAGGGGTCTGTCTTGTTCATTAACTGCTTTATTCCAAGTGTCAAGCACAAGAGTTTCAGAGAAGGTGGTCATTTATTAGTTTCCTATGGCTGCTGTAGCCAATTACTACAAACTTGGTGGCTTAAAGCAACAAAGCAACAGTTCTTCTCTTAGGGTTCTGCAGATCAGAAGTCTGAAATTTGTTTCACTGGGCCAAAAAGGTGTCAGCAGAGTATCTAGAGGGGATCTATTTTCTTGCCTTTTCCAGCTTAGAGAGCTACATTCTTTGCCTTCTTTGGTTCTTGGCCCCTTGTGCATCTTCAAAACCAGCAGTATGACATCTTCAAATCTCTCTCTCTGCTTCCTTTGCACTATGGCTTTGTTTCTCTTCTGTAGTAAAATCTCCACCTCCCTTTTATAAGGACACTGTGATTGCAGTTAAGACCCACCTGAATAATCCCGGATGATCTCCTCACCTCAAGATCCTTAACTTAATCACACCTGTCAGCTCGCTTTTGCCATATAAGGTAAAATCCACAGGTTCCAGAGATTAGGACCTGGATATCTCTGGGGGCCACTATTCAGCCTACCCCAGTCAGTAACCTGTTAAATGAAGGCGGCTTCACAACTCGCGGTTTGCAGTTGGCCCGTCCCAAGGAAGACTCCTAACTGAGGAAGTCGTTTGGAAGCACAGGTAGGGCCAGAGCCACTCATGTTACAGACCTCTTACCTTTTTCCTTTTGCTCATTTCCTCCTAGAAACGGAGGCGTTGACAGCATTTGAGAGCTGGGGGCTGCTGAGGCAGCCAGTGCTGTTACAGGGTGGTGGCGGGGCAGGACTCGAACTCAGGCCTCCGATGCCCCGGTCCTCCCGGGCCCTGCCTTCTCCCACCTCCCCTGTAGGCACACTGCCTCCACGCGGGGTCGGGGGCTGTGGTTGCACGGAGAGCTCGGCCCCTTCCTGGGGTGGGCAGCGAATCCCGCCCGGGTCATGGTCGTGGTCTCGCCACCGCCGGAGAGGCGACAGCCACGCTGCGATCTCGCGTGCGGCCAGCAGGGGTCAGCATCCCCCGCGCAAAGGGTCGCCGGGCGGCTGCGGGCCGAGAGAGGGACTCCCCGGCGATTCTTGCACCCACCGCGGTCTGCGTGTTGCCGCATCGCCGTCTTAGCCGCACAGCCCTTTGAGTCTTCACTTCTCCCCCGCTCCGCTTCTAACCCCAGAAAACACAGAGGCTGCCTTAGGGCGTGGCGACCGGGAGTGGGCTGATGGAGGCCTGGAGGAAGGGCCTGGAGGAAGGCTGGCCCGGGCCCAGGAAGGCCGGAGGAGGGGCGTGTGTGCTGGGCGTGGGGGTGCCGGTGGGGGCCAACCGGCCCAAGGGTCAGAGCCCTCCAGTTCTTGTGCGCTGAAAACTCTGAGAAGGACCTCCCGAAAGCAGTGAACTCTTAGATTTGCAAGAGTTGCTCACTGAGCATCTCGTATCCTTGGCCAAAGTGTGTTTGATTCGGAAGTCTCCGTGGTTCCATCTCCAGAAGGTGGGTGTGGGGCGGCTGCCAGGCTGCAGAGGCTGAGCCAGGCTGCTGGGAATTTCTCAAGTCCAGCACTTGCGGGGCTGCAGGAAGCTTTTGCTGGTAGGCTCTGAAGGACGCCCGTGATTAAGGCTTTGGTTTAATTGGCTGCTGTCTCACTTGTTTGTGGCCTGACCTGAGCAGCAGCCTCAGCTACCTCATCATAGCTTCGTCACTGAATCCAAAAATGGCTATTCGACTACAAAGGAGCTAAGACCTTCGTTTCTCACACCAGTGTTTCCGCATGGCCTATTTCTCTCACCTCAGAGAAGTTGGAGATTAGAGCCCAGATCTGGTGTCAGAGAAAGACCTGAGTGTTAGATCTGACTTTGCCACTTACTGGCTGGCAGATGATGGGGAAGTACTTCACACCTTTATGCCTCTGTTTTCTCACCTGTTAAATGGGGATGCTAACAGTACTTACTGTACAGGGCTATTGTGAGGAATCACTCAGCTAATACTTGGACAGTGCTAAGATTAGAACTCAAGGCTTTTTAAAAATGCCATCTCTTGGGCATCCCAGGGGGGCGTGGCCATGTGACCAGCATGCTCCTAATGGAGCACATGGTACAGGAACAGGAAATGCAGCCTGGCCCAGCTGACAGAGCAGTCTACGGCGCATGCCCTCGTGGTCGAGCCCCTGCTGCTCCCCTGTGTTCCAGCTCCGAGGTCATTCGCAGCAGTTCATTCCACCTGTGAGTCGTGCATCCTCAGTTACCGTAGGAGCTGGACCATGCGGGTTCAATCCCAGCTCAAGACTCACCTGCCATGTGGCTTTGGGAAAGTTGCTTCGCCTCTGTGGGGATTGGTTTCCTCCTCTTCAAATGGGTATAACATAACTCACTGTCTCAGTATGTTGTGAACATCGAGAGGTAATGCGTGTGACACTGCTGAGGGGACTCATTACCCTCAGCAACGCGGCACTGAAAATTCGGACAATGAACACTTGGGTTTTGATACAAAGGCTGGAAAATGTTTAAGTAGGAAAGCTAAGATAAGTTGGGCTTTCTGGCAAGGTTCTTGCTACTCCTGGACAGCGTGCCCGTCTCTGCGGCAAACCCAGGCCAGGCAGTGCTTTGGGGTTCCCAGACATTTGTGAGCATGACAGCTGGTCCAAAGCTGTCTCAGACATGTTTGTCCTTCCTGATCAAAAGAGTCCCTCTCAGTGCCAATATGGAACCCTGCAGACAGTTCGAGGAGAAACTGAATTCTGGTTTTGAAGTAAACTTGGCCTCAGTCTTTAAAGCAGATTCACAATCTATTATGAATAAAGCTGCTATGAACATTTGTGTACGACTTTGTATGGACATATGTTTTCACTTCTCTTGGATAAATATCTAGGAGTATAATTTCTGGGTCGTGTTGTTTCCTTGCTTGCAGAATTTCTGACTGAAAATTGTGGTAAGCTACTTGGAGAATTGCTTCCCTCTTGGGAAAGATTTCAATCAGATGTGACGGTAGGGAGGTTGCCACAGCTATTGGGAGTCAATGGCTGTTTTTGTGAATATCAGGCAGCATTTCTTGGGGGGGCTGGAGGAGGTTCTGCCCCCCACCTTGACTGGGAGATGCTCAGCACACCAGCCCTTTAGGGCATCTGTTGCAGCTGCAAAGAGGCAGGCCATTGGCATGACCCTCAGTGGCCCCTTATCGGATGTCACTGAAATCCCTGCCAGTTTGGGTTTAAGGAGCTCTTTCTTTGGAATTTTTTTATTGCCAGCATGGTTCAAGGCAAACGCCCTCGGAGTTGAAGCCTTCCACCTCAGGTTGGCCTGGTCACAGGCAGTGGCGTTCAGGCAGTGCCCATGTTTCTGCTCTCATGACCTAGTTTGACCAACTGACTTTGTGGAAACATCAACATTCTCGTTAACTCATTTTCCAGGCTGTCACAACAAGAGACTTTTGTGAGGAATTAAACCAGGGCTAACGCTTTTCATTACCACAAACTAACTTATTTTACATACTAACTGCCTTACGCACTAACTTGTTTTTACAAAACCAACTGTAGTGCTTAATTTTCATTTAGTCTGCATAAGCTCCTGAGAGGAAAAGAGTGTTCACAATCAGCCAAATGTCATTGTATGTTATTAAAATATGTTGCTTTGCTGTCGTCATTTTAGAATACTAGATTTTTCTCATATCCTGATGAAATGGTTTTCCTTAAGCAAAGCAATGAGGACAAATCATAAAAACAAAAAATACTAAAAGTAGGGGGAATGGGGCTCACGCCCGTTCTGGTGAGTAACTGAATAGTGCCTCTGTCTTCTGTGACAGAACGTAGGTGGACAGTTACGTATGGTTAACCAGGCCAAGGAACTGTTTACTCTGGTCTCGGGAAAAGCATCCGCTAGCCCCGCCATAACCTCATTTAATCCTCGCAACAAACCTGTGAGTGGGAATGATTGGTGTACACATTTCGTAGATGACAAAATTGAGGCTCCATGGATGGACTAGCTTTTCTTCCTCCCTTTGCTGCAATTTAGTAGTTGAGATGAGCCCATCTTAGGGAGCCACGGAGCAAAATGCCCACTGGAGTGTGGCTGCCATGTCTGTGAGTCCTTGACATTTTAGTTTTCTTTCTCCCACGGTGCTCCCACATTCTTGTCATAAATGTCTCAAGGCCATTGGTTATTCTTATCCACAAACCCTCATCCCCTTTTTAAAATTCTTTCTTTTTCTCTTTCCTTCTCTCTTCTTTCATTTTAAAATTTTGTGACCTGGGAGCATAGATCCAAATTGCTCCGAATATATGCTCCCCTCTCCCCTTTTTTAAAATGAAAGATTTCACCATTACACTCCCCCTCCTGGAAGTCAGTTATCAGGCCCGGGCATCCCCCCTGATTAGTAGACTATATTTGTGTCTTCTTTGATCTTCATCTCCTTTACTCATAAGAAGTTGCTCAGAGCCTATCAGATAGACCCAAGAACAAGTATTGTAGTCCCAAAGGTTGCATTTTTTCTAGTAGTTATTTCCATAACTGTGTGATAAAGTTCTTTTATTATGGGCTACAGTTGACCCCTCCTCAGCACTGTTGACTCCTGGTGCTAAACACATTTTGAACTGGAAGACTAACCCTTGTCTCATTCAATTTTCTTTCTGTCTTTCTTTTCTTCTTCTTTTTCTTTCTTTTTTTTTTGGTTTAAATTTTTTAGAGACAGGGTCTTGCTATTTCACCCAGGCTGGAGTACAGTGGTGCGGTCACTGTAGCCTCAAACTCCTGGGCTCAAGTGGTCCTTCTGCCTCAGCCTCCTGAGTAGCCGGGACTACAGGAATGCACTCCAGGCTTGCACCACTGTGCTAGGCTCCATTTTATTCTAAATTTGATGAACACTTGCTATGTGTCAAGCACTCTGGGGAACAAAGATGGGACAGTCCCTACTTCCACCTAGTACAGGAGACGGGCACTAAAATAGTTAACTAACAAGGTTGTAGAAGAAAAAGCAGGTAATTGTGTCTGGGGAGATGAGGACAGCTCTATGGAGGAAGAACCCTTGAAAGATGTGGCTTTTGATGACAGAGAATGGGCAGAAGGCCCATATAGAGTGAGACAAACAGATTCAGGTCAGAGCCATAAATTGGTGAGTGTGTGATTTCCCACAGAGGAACTGGCTCCTGGGGTCTCTTGGACTCCGGTGAAGTCCCTTCAACTTGTTGATCTCCCAGAATTGGAGAAAACACAAAGTGCTTTTGGGCCCAGGCCCTGAACTCTGCTCTTAGGTGCACAAATATGTTCAAATGAGCTTTGGCCTGGTTAGGATTTCAGACCAAGAAACCAGGAGGGCACGGGAGATGGAGGTGAGCAGAGCCTCAGAGACCTGAACAGACAGCATGGTTTGCCTTCATTTGCAGGCTCAGCCACTTCCGGTTCAGCCCTGATCTCAACTGCCGGGGCTGGTTTGCTGGTTCCCTTCAGGCCAGTGTCCTGCTTGGCCACCCCTGCCTGGTCCGTGGGGGATGCCCAGCCTCTTCTCCTGCTGGCCCATCCCACACTAACGGTCAGGAAAATGGTTGCCTCCCCTCTCCTTGGCCCAAGGAACCTGGTTTTCACAGGGAAGCTGTTAGAGGCCCCAGACATGACTGAGTCTACTATTGGTCAAAGTGTGGCCCAGGACTGAGGATGGCCCAGAATCATCTGGGGGTATTTGGCCAGAAAGGCAGCCCCTGAGTCTCATTCCAGACCCCCTGAACCCAATCTCAGGTGGGCCTGGGGTTTAGCACTTTGCTGGCTTCCCAGGAGAACTCAGGCCAAAAGTCTCCGAAGCAGCCCTGTGCCCTCATTTTGCATCCAGTGAGGACCCTGGAACCTGATGGGTGAAGACGCTGCCGGTAATGGCCGAGCTGGGGCGAGAGCCCAGGACCAACGCAGCACTAGTCACCCTACTCAGTGCGGCTGTTCTTCATTTCCTTTCTCCTCTGACCGTGGACACCAAGGTCCCAGGTCCTGGGCATTTGGCCCTGGCAGCCAGGTCAGTGGGCCGATAGTTGCTGTAGGAGCAGCAAACCTGGGAGCTGGAAACTGAAGTCCGCAACTGGTCCTTGGAGGCTGTTTCTCAGTGTTTTCAGCCTATGGCTTCCTTGTGAACTATCCTCCCCTTTGTCCAGCCCCAGTCCTCCCCCAGGCCCAGCTGCCTGCCCTCAGCCCCGGCCTGGCCCCAACCCACAAGTGTGTACACCTCCATAAACACCCGCATGACACTCCCTGACCTCCTGTGCAGCCATGGGGGTCTCAGGCCACTCTACCCTCCATGACCCCTGCATCACAAAATAAGCAAAGATGGATGCGAAACACGTGTGAGCACAGGAAGAGCCCGGAAATCAACATCGCAGGAGCCAAGTTCCAGCCCTGCGTGACTTTGAGCAAGTCACTGATCCTCTCTGGCCTGTGCAGGTTGCCATTCAGTGTGTTTGTCTCTTTGGCTTCTCATTCTAGCTTAGCCTACCCCACCTATGGGCCCTGGTAAGGTAAGTCAGAAAAAAAACAACTCCTCCCCATTGGGCCAAGAGGACCTCTGGTTTTGCTCACAATTTTATTCCCAGTAGCTAACAAAGTGCTAGAAGGTACTCAAAAAATATTTGTTGAATTATGGACAAATAAGAATTTAGAGGCACAGAGATGCTAGTAATCGGGAGAAGCACTTGAACTGAAAAGGCCCTTCCAGGCTACACTTCCTGTCAGTGAGTTCCAGTAAATTCCTTTGATCCTTTCTATAAACCCTACTTTTCACCTATGGGTTTGATTATAATCAATAAAGCCCTAGAACGTGATCTTAGCCTCCTCATCTGTAAAATGATCAACTGGATAAGATAGTTCTTCTCCTCCCTTTACCTTTTCTCTGGAACTTTCTCTCACCCCCTCCTACTGGTTATCCTGCTGATGTCTGCCCTCCTGAGCCCCCAGCCACTCAGGAGACCCTGCTCACATTTCTCCCCTCTTCACAGATGGGGGTGCCTGAGCCAGGTCTCCCCACCTCTTTCCTCATGACCTTGTGGGCTGGGAAAATGGAGAGAAGTTGGATGTTCTTTGGTTCTGCCTCCTGCTCTTGACATGCGTGACTGCTTCAGTGCTCCCAAACCACCAGTCAGTCCCCAGCACTTATGGGATACTAGACCCTGCCCTGAGCAGTCTAAGGGAATCAAATAGGAGACAATCCCTGCCCTCCAGAAACTAATAATGTGTCTAGGGAAGGAGGTAAGTGGCGATAAGAGGTGTCATGAGGCAGCACACAGTTCATTCCCCAGTGAGGAGGATAATGAGCTCAGGGTCAGAGGTAGTGCTTTGGTGCCTGGGTTCTGACTCTGCACTTACTGGCATTAGGACCTTGGACAAGTTAGAGATCTGAGCCACAGCATCCTGTCTATAAAGTGGGGGAAACAGGGACCCTCATGAAATACGCAATCACCTATAGGCCAACATTACAGTACTAACTACTGCAGGCAAGATCCACTGCTGGGTCTAAACTCAGGGGGCAGAAGTTGGAGGAGAAACAGGTTAGTCTCAAGTGTCTCCCTCAGGATACTTACCAATTATGAAAAATACTATGGAGAAACCTACCAGACACCACCTTAGCAAGTGATTAATGTTACAAGGTTAATAAGACAAATCAACATCACATTACCCCCAGTATGATGCACTGAGAAGGAAACGTCACTTCTGTGGTGTTCTTGCCAAAATTGCGTAACCTCAGTCTAATCATGAGAAAAACACCAGAAATTTCTTGGGGTCTATAGTTAATAGTATTGTACCAATGTTAATCTCCTGGTGTTGATAATCGTACTATGTTGTGTAAAATGTTAACATTAGAGGAAGCTGGGTGAAGGGTACACCAAAACTCTTGTATTTTTGCAGCTTTTCTGTAAGTCTAAAGTAATTTCAAAATAAAGTTTTTAAAAAAAGCGCCCAAGCATTTTGTGAGAAGTAAACGATGCATATAAATAAGGTGCTTAGCACAGACACGGTAAGTGCTCAGGACTTTTTTTAAAAGGCAGTCAGATGCTCAAGAAGTTTTAACTCCTATTATTTTTGTTATTTGGCTTGACAGATACTAAGGATGGCAGGTAAAGAAAAGGGCAATCCATTCAAAGTGGGAGGATTAGCACGAGCAGAGACCTAGAGGCACGAGGCACGTTTGGGGGCTGTAAGCTGACCAGACAGACTGAAGCAGAAGGCTTGTAATTTGTTTTAATAGGGGAGTGATGGGAAATGAGGCAGGAAAGGCCTCAAATTCCAAACTGGAGAGCCAGCTTCAGCCAGAGACAGGTGGTAGGAGGTACCAATGTGAAAAAGTGGCAGGAACCTAAGAAGTACCTGCATTTTGAAAAGGCCCAAGTAAGGAGGGGCCCCCACTGCCCTGCAGAGCTCATTTGTCACTGATAAAGGACAAAGGACCCAAGAGAGAGAAAACCTTCTGAAAAGTTTTCTAGGAGTTTGAAATGTAAGCTTCTTCACCAGTGGGAAGAGTGAAGGAAAATCCAGCCAGTAGGATCAGGTTGTGGAGAGGGTCTGCGGCCGGTGTTCTGGGGCGAAAGGCAGTGAAGGCAGATGGGAGCTCTGCAGGGGCCCCGGGAAGCTGAGCGTCCTGAGTGGAAATCCACGCCGAGCCTGCTAACCACTTCCTGGTCCCAGATGCTGCAATGCAGTAGGGGGAGAAGGGATGCTGGAAAACAGTCCAGGAACTTTCAGTGTCTGCCCGGAAGTTAAACCAAATGCAACGTGAATGTGACTCGCTATGTTCAGAGAGGTAGGAGGCCCACTACTTGGCCACGTGAGGAGGCAGAAAATGAGGCTCAAATTCAAGCTTACTGTGTGGGTGAGAGGGATTGGTCCTGTCAGGAGCTCCCTGGTGTGGCTGCCTAATACTCCCTGAGCTGGCACACTTGGCTTGGAAGCCTTGGAGAGCAGCCCATTCAGGGCAGAATGGACCAGCTGGAGGACCAGGAGTTAAGGCCTGGTGGGGCGCCCTGCTCCAAATGCAGCTGCAGGGCTTTGCCCCAGCCCCTGCCGTCATCTCCCCTCTAAGAAGAAGGGCTACAGCAGTAGGAAGTTAAAGGAAATGGGACCTGAATGTGACCTGCTGTGTTGGGTCAAAGGTGTGGATAGCTCAACTGCTCAGCCGCATGTGGGGCCATGGAGAGTGTTTAGTGTCCTTGATCCTGGCTGCACACTAGAGTCACCCAGGGATTCCTTTTTTAAAAACCCCAATGCCAGAGCCCCAGCCCCTGACGTTCCATTTCAGTAGGTTCCAGGTGAGTCCTAGGCAGAGCTAGTTTTGGGGCATCAGTAGTTTTTTTTAAAAACTTTTTATTCTGAAAACTAGAATGAATGGAATATTCCACACACACACACCCCCACCGCCATTTCCCTAGCACCCGCTTAAGCAATTTCAACTCTCCAGTCCCGTTGCAGCGCTTCCCCACCGACTCCCCACACCTGCCCCTGGGCCGCTCAGACGTCACAAGCTCACTACCCCAGCATCCCCAGGTGGCTCTCACGTGCAGATGGGGTTGCGACCCGGATCTCGCCCAATCCCTTCATCGTATGGATAACCAAACTGTGGCCCAGATGGGAGAAAGGGCTTGCCGAAGTCCCACAGAAAGTGCCTTCCTACTTTAACCTTCTGTGAACACGTGGACTTGGAAGCACCATAGAGACTTCTGGAGTGTCCTTGTCAGAACACTTCTAGGAAGGCTCACCCAGGTGCCAAGCCAAGGCCGCCCAGAGACAGAGTGGGCCACTGCGCAGGTGCAAACTGAGCGTTTCTTTCCTTCTGGTTCTGTCCTGCTTTGTTCTGCTTAGTCTTATTGCAAGGCCGCCTATGGACGGCCCTGTTTGAATCCTCTGGAGCTCTCGGTCCCTTTGGATGAAATTCAGCGGTTCTATTTTCTGGCTACAGGGCCAGGTGGGGCTGTGATGACTCAGGGCTGGGAGAGCCAGGTCTCCTGCCCACGGGGCTCCTCCCAGCTCCCGAGGCATGAGGCCAGGCGTTCACAGAGGTTCACACACGCAAGGGCCAGGTGGCAGCGCCCTGAGCAGCGGGTGAGCTCCCCACAGGGGCCTGCGGGCAGCTGCGCCCGCCGCTGCCGATTTCTCATGCCATGTCTGTCTTCTTTCTTTTCTAATCAGACAATGGATGCTAATTGTGAAACCAGGTGTTCGTTGACTCAGAACCTCTTTCAGAGGGACCGAATCCACAGGGCCCATTGTGATGGTCCCCTGGGTCTGGTTTAGAAGGCTGGGGTTGGGGAGTCCTTAGTGGTAACAGCAACCCCAGAGCTCAGTATGGCTTTGGCGAGTGTATAGAGGGCTGGAGTGGTTCCTTTTCCTGACTTTAGGAAAGTTTCCTGCCATTTCGCTCCTCTGGGGGTGAGCCCCCGTCCTGGCACTCTTCCATGTGATCCTGCAAAGACGGCCAGCCAGCAGCCCTATACCCTGGCTCTGAAGGACACTGTCGCTGGGGTCAGGGCTGAGCAAGGAGAGAAGGCCGTGTGTGTGCACTAGCCTCCGGAGGGAGTGGGGGTGAGGGTATGCCAGTGCATTGCTGGACTAGCCCATGCCCTGCCAGGTTTTCAAGGGGGGGGATATCCCCCAAATTAAAGGATCAAGGACTCCACACCTTCATTTGACATTTAGCCTAAAGTACAAGGGACAGTTACATTTGTCACTTTAAAAAAAAATCAGTGGCTTCCAGTGGAATTAACAACTGGGGCACTGACTTGGGCTATTACTGTTTTTGTCGCATTCATATTTAACCTCTAGATTACTAGATTGAACTGGTATGTGTGTGTGTGCATGTGGGTGTTACAGGAGGAGTGTTGTCACAGTGGACTGATGAACACATCACAGACAGACATTGGTGACACAGGGAAGAACCCGAGAGTAAAATCCCATGCTGCAAGAGCCTCACGGTCCAGCTGTGAGGCAGGCAGGCCCGTCCACGTGGGACAGACCGAGGATGCTTGCATTTCCATGTGCCTGCAAGTCTGACTTAGAGGACTGGTGTCCACTGAGCGCGGCCGTCAGAGGACGGAGGAAAGGTGCTATCCGAAGTGGGCAGGGACTTGCTAGAGGCAACAGCAGAATTTGACGGAGCTAAGTGTGGTCCTTGGAACAGGACCAAAAAGGAGCCCCCACACCCCACCTTTACTCTTCCAGGAAATGTGCAAATGCATTTTACATTGTTTTGGGCGCACACTTAATTTTTATTTAGCATCAATTTGTATGCTATACAGGTCACTCTATAGAAGAATGCACATCCCTACTTTGGCTGGTAGCATATTCTAACCTCAGATTCAGCCCCAGTAGAAGTGGTTGGGCTTGGAGAAATTGCTAAGTTCTTCCCCCCAAAATGACCCAGGATGGGATCAGGGTGGGATGACATGGTTGGGCAAGAATGGGAGGTCAGCTGGCCCCCTCCCATGTGTGAGCTGGGGAAAGTGCAAACTTTGCTAAGACTTTTAATCTTCATTTTCAAACTGCATGGGTTCATTTAGTGTTTTGCTAAGATCCTTTGCAGTTATTTCTTTTTTCGTTAAATTAAAAATCTAGAGATTGAATTGCTCTGGAAAATGGAAACATTCAATAGTATTACTGAATTAGGATTTCTTCTCACTTTCAGAGCTCTTTCCAAGGAATTTTATTTAAAGAAAACAAAAAATTAAAGGTTTTGGTTACTCATTCTGTCTCTTGCCTGTCGCCAGGTGACAGGAGGCAAATAGCAGTTCGGAGAGTGTCTGGCTGTTCTGGTTAGTGTAGTTGGTGAGGTCAGGAAGACAGAAGGACAGAAGGTGACACATTCTTGGCTCCTGAGAGTAAGAAAGTGTGCAAGGAGGCCTAGGTGGCTGTTCTGTTGACTGATGCTTTGTGGTCTTTGGGAAGAGGCAGTGTCTGGCGTCCTAGAAGCAGGCCGTCTGTGGGCCACTGGCTGCCTCGCCAGCCTGGGTCCCGCTGTTTGGCTGGGAGTTTGCCTGGAGTTGCCATCTCTCTTCCTTCCCTGGCCCCTGAGAAAGTCCATCCCCGCTTCAGCCCAGGACCTCTGCCTTTGTATCCCCATGTTTTCCTGGCCTCGAATCCACTCTTCTAGCTCATCCTCTCACTTCCCAGGCCCCTAAAGAAAAGGTCACAGCTGAGGCCAGCAAGCTGCTCCTTCCTCAAGTCTCTGAGCTCTAGGAAGATGGCCATGAGTTGTTTGGTTTCCCTTTGGCATAATCACATCCCTGCGAGTCTGCCTCCCCACCACACTGATCACCCTTGGGAGGGAGGCACCTTTTCTCCCTCTATTCTGAGCACCCCTCCCTGTTTCTCCACCCCTAGGTTTAATTCCAAGGCCCTGAGGTTCCTCTCCCAACTTACCAGATCCTGGGGGCAGCTCTGGAGAATCAGTTAAATGGGACATTTAACACCAAGACAGCAAAAAAATCTACACTAAAGTTCTGACCTGATCTAAATGTTCCCATGCAGAGTCCTCAATTCCTGCTTCCTAAATTCCCTGCCTCAGAGGGACAAACAACATGGGCAGACTTTGGCCTGTGGCATATCAAGTGTCTATAGGTAAGCACTGTCACAGGCACCGCTGCCTTTTGCTGGGTAACAACCAGGCCTGACCTCCCTGGCCAGAGGCCCAGGCACACAGGGTCTTCAGTGACTCACTGTGGTGCCGGCCACTGGGGGTGGCGTCTACCTCGAGCTGCTCGCACAGTCCCACCAGCTCCTCCCCACCCTGCATTCTCCTGGCAAGACCACAGCCCCTCACGAGCAGCTGCTGAGGACTTTCCAGGAGGAAAAGCGAGCTGTCCTTTTTATCTCCTGTCCTCCAAATGGCTTGTGGGGAAAAAGAGATCAGGGTGACTTCATTTTCTCTGACTGCAACCAAGATCCCTACTTAAGTAAAACTCTCTCATCCTAAGGGCTGCTCCCTTGGGCCTGTCTTTGCAAACAGTGAGAGGTAAGTCCCCTGCCAGAGGCTGAAGACTGCTTTGGAAAGGAGGCCACGCCAAGGGAGTGTGAATGTGAGTGTGAGGCCGGGGCAATGGGGAAGAAATCGGCTTCTCTCCAGATGCAGGGTTTGGGCTGCAGGGTCTCAGGTGGAGCAGCCCCCTAACCTGGGCCCTGTGACTGTGGAGCTGAGAGAGGCCCAAGAGCAATCGGCAAGTAATTAGCCTTTATTAGGCACTTAATGTGTGCAGAGGGATTGACAGGAAGCTAAAATGTCCTAGACCCCTCCTGGGAAGCTTAGAGACCTTTTGGGGAGATAAGACCAACACAGAGGGCAGTTAGAGCACCTAATTGCCACCAACTCACTCTGTGACTGTGGACAATGCTCTTAACCTCGCAGGGGCTCTGTTAACCTATCTGTAAGTTGGGGTTAATATTAACAAAAGCCAAGGTTGGACTGACCAGATGAATTTTTTGAGGTTCCTTCTGTTTCTAAGACTGATGACTCTGTGAGATCTATGCTGTACTTTAAACTTGTTCAAAGGAGTTCAAAGAAGGGCAGTGCTTCTGGGCCAGAGCAGCCAGAGGAAACTTCCAGATCGGGAGTTCCTTGCAGGCAGGGCTTGTGGGTTTCATCCTGGTATCCTCACGCCTGGTCCATTCCTGGAATTCAGCGGGTGCTCAGTAATGCACCTATTCTGAAGGAATGGCTGAGGCGGAGGAGCTTTGGCTGAGTCTTGAAAGACAGTAGGATTTGTTGGGTGCCTAGGAGAAGGGAAGGCCTTTCAGGTGAGGGGCAGGGGACACCTGGAAGCCCGAGCAGGAACATGGCATGCGTGGCGGCTGGAGGCTGGTCTGCCTCACTGTTTGCTGACAACTTCTGCACAGCAAAGCATTTAATGTCTGGACTCCTCTGAGGACTGCTGACTGCAGTCAGTCTGTGGCATTTCAGCCCATCTGGCAGAAGGACTCTTGGCCCCATTAATTTGCCTTTATCTATATCAGAGCAGAGCAAGAACTCAGAGTCAAGGACCCTGGCTGGCTGGAGGAGCAGCCTGAAGCCCCAGGAGCAGTACTGAAGCCCAGCTTGGCTGGGTTTCAGCCTTGGCAGCAGGTTAGCTGAGAGTGTGGGTGGGAATACAGATATTTTGTTCAGGGAAGTGGGAGGAATTTAGAGTTCTTTATGGAAAATAGGATAGGTTAGCTCGTTTATTACTGATCCAGTCTTTTCAAGGATAACACACATTTGATGCTAATCTAAAAGCATTTTCCAACAAATGCGCTAAAATGCCACAGGGACCCAAGAGATGCCATAAACAGTTCCCTTTCCAGTAAAAAAAAAAAAAAAAAAGAGTGCCATGGAGAACCGTAGCAGAGCCTCGGAGCTTTCCCTGCAGCCTGGAATGATAGCTCCTTCATGGTCCATGTCTATCTGATTACTGCAGACTCTAGGCTCAGCATTATTTTGGTGCACTGCTGAGGAAATAAATTCAAGGGAGAGAAGGATGTCTGTTCATCGGCTCTTGTTGGCATCTCCCCTGTCTGCCTCCCAAATAAAGCTACTTGGGTTTACTCCAAAGCTCAGGGAGTGGACAGAGGCCAGGGTTGGAAGCTCTACTGGTTGTAACTCCACTCTCTCAACTTACCAAAATCCGAGCCATGTGTCTCTGCCAACCTGCCTGATCCAGACTCAAATGTCCAAGGTCAAGAGTGTTCTTTAACCTTATATTATTTCTGGTCTCGTGGACACTAGGCAATGGGGTGGTAAATTGCTTTTGGGTTCTCAAAGATTCTATGTGTCACTCAACCAGTGCCTAGAACTATGTTAGGCATAGTTGGGAAATAAAGAAAATGCACAAGACAGAATTGCTTGCCTCAAAAAGCACATGGAAGTTTAAGATACCATGATTAACACATTCAAAAACAATTAGAGATAGACTAAATCAGGGTGGCAATTAAAGACAACTTTTTTAGAACTCAACCATGACTAGCCTCTTGGGAGACAGAGGATGGCACAGAATGAAACTCAGGGGTGGCTGTGGTAACAAGTTCCTCAGGAGGCCAGAACTGCCTCTAGCAATAGGAACCAAACTTGGAGACAGGAAAACTTTAGGATGCAGGATTCGCAAAAATCAGGTGGTCTCTCACCTAGAGATGACTGGTCATCTCTTCTTTCTTTTCCATTAAAATAATATTAAACAAGAATAGCCAACACTTATTATATGTCAGGGATTATTCTAACTGCTTTAACAGAAATAGATCATTTGATCCCCTGAATAACCTAGTGAAGTAGGTACTAATATTACCCCCATTTTCTGGATGAGAAAACTAAGGCACCAGGAGGACCCAGCCACACAGCCAGAACCCAGGGAGCTGACTCCAGAGTCAGGCTCCTGATCATGTGCTCAGCTGCTGTCGGTGGGGCCAAGCCGAGGGTGTGGCCAAGATTTAGGAGCCAAGAACATAGCAGAGGCCGCAGCAGAGAAGGTAGCTTGTGGCCTCTTGGAAGTTCTGGGGGGATGCCCACCACACAGAACTGGGGAAGGCAGCCGCGTCGGAGAACTCCCTCAAGGCCTCCTGTCTGCAGAGCCAACCTGGTGCCCTCTTTCCCACCCTCCCCTTCGGCCGCCGGGAGCGAGGAAAGCCCGGAGGACTGCAGCCTCCTCGGGCCTTTTGCTGACTGAATGTCTCGTTACAGGCTTTCCTACTAACCACACACCATGGTGAGCAGGTGGGCAGACCACAGCCATCCAGACAGTCCCAGGAATACCGGGACTGAAGCTGGTGGGCAGAGAATATATCAGGAAAGGAAATGTTGGAGGAACTAATTACTCGGTAACTTCCAGAAGGGATCACAGAGGGATGCTGGACAGTGTAGTAAAGACTCTGCTTGCTTTGGAAACTTCCAGAAGAGAGAGAGGGAGGTAGGGCTTCTCGGAGGAGGCCAGGCTTGAGCTGATCACTGCAGAGTAGAAGTAAGAGGGCTGGGCAGGAGCCTTCCAGACAGGAGACGCCATGCAGGGAACCGCGGCAGCCACTCCGAACATGGGGAGGGGCCAGCGTGGTGGGCTGGAGGAGGCCTTCATGGTCAGCTCCTGAGGGCCTGTCTGTCAGGCTTTGAGAGTTCTCAGCCAGCCTAGGAAGGGAGCTGCTGTGCTCGCCACAGATCCTCATTTTACTTCCTTCATATAAAACTGAAAAAGAAAAGAAAAAAGAGAATCCTGAGTTTCCTTCTGTAAGAGAAAGAACTTCCAAAATAGCCAATTTTTGCAGTCCAGCTCCTGTGATAGGAAAATTGTGGGCACAGGGATATTTAAATGAGATCTACATCTGTGGCGAGAATAGCTCCATTTCCCTGAAATGTTTGCAGCCACAGCATTCGCGTCCACAGGCTTGCAAACGCTCTCCCAAAGCTCAGCCCACAACCTGCTCTTCCACCCACACCGAAGCTGCTTCTCTCTCTAGAACAAATAATACTATGTCTTTCTCCAGGCCGTGAAAGCATGGTAACATTCCTACATAAAATAGCAGGAGCTAGGGGGCTTTGTTGAATTAAACAGGAGGCAGTACATTCACAGCCAAATAATGAACACCTACTGTACGGCAGATACAGGGCAAGCAGGAATAAGACCCCTCCCCTGCCTTCAAGAGGCTCAGAGGCCCAGGGGACCCATGGTGAAGGCAGCCCAGGGTCCCCTGGGGGGTGGTAGGGTGACAGACTTTCCTAATTTTAACACCGAAAGTCCCACATCCCAGGAAAAACTTCCCCAAACCCACACCCCTGTCCCAGTCAAATCGGGGCTATTGTTCTCCCTTGCAGGGGGCTCTGACTGGTGGAATTCTTTTTCCTCCTCATCTCATTCCTTGTCTCTGTCCCACCCTCACAAAGAAGCTTTTGAAATAAGCTAGCATTTAACTTGAAATAATAATAATGATTGATAATGAAACTAACAACAGCGACAACCTATCCTTTGCAGTGGTTGTCCACTCTGACTGCTCATTAGAAATCACCTGGGAAGCTCTTTAAAAAGATCAACACCCAGGCCCCACCCCAGAACAATTCAATCTCACTCTCCCCAAGTGCTCTCCATGTACAGGCAGGGGGAGAAACACTGCCTCGGGCGTGGGATGCCCGCCCCTGGTGTATTACCTGGAGTGGTTTAAGCTTTGGGGACAGTGAGGACCCTGCAGGTCCTAACACAGATGCTTATTTGGGAAGTGGCTTCTGAGCCGCACTGCAGGGACTCCACTGTGTCTGTCCCTGGGGCACTCTGGTGGGAAGCAGACCGCACAGCAGGACAGCCATGTCCACATAGTGGGGCTCAGCGCATCTTTCAGGAGGGGACAGCTAAGTGCAGATGTCCCCTTCAGTGGGCCTGGGAACCTGCGAGGGGCCCTGCCCACCCATTTCCAGCTTCCTGGCCTTGCTTCAGCAAGTCGCGCCTGGGCTGTTTTCTAGGCTGCTGCTCCCTGGCGGTCCTAGGTTTCCCATTTGTCACCTCCGTGAGAGAAATTAACAGTTTTGCCAGACCCCATATAAACAGGAAGGCAAGCTGTTAACAAGAGCCTCCTGCCCTGCTGCCAAGCCCGGAGCTCACGTTTCCTTCCTCAGAGCCTGTCAATTGTGAGGAGGAGAAAGAAGAATGAGCTCTCTCTGGGCGCTCTATGGGCTCTCTTGCGGCCACTTGAATGCCAGTGTCAGGGCTCGCTGACAGCTGGGTCTGCAGCTGGCTGGTTTTGTCTGTTTTTTGAGGGACAGCCAGAGACAGCCACTGATTAAACCAGGAACAAAGCAAGACTACAGTTGTGGCTATGCACACCCATGCTGCTGAACAGCAGAGAACAATTAATTGCCATGCTGTGGAATGTGTGCATGGGGGCGGGGAGGCAGTTGGCAAATGCAAGAATGTGCAGGAAAATGTCAAGCAGACGCTGTGTTCATTAGAAGCTGAGAGCTAGCAAGCCAGCTCTCCACGTGTTCTCTGGACCCACCACAGTGTCAGGGCCCTGGTCACTGCCTCACATTCCGTAGCCTTCCTAGCTGGGGTGGTCTGGCACACTGATGTGCTGCAAACAGGTCATGCTTTGTCAAACAAGTCAGGGATTCCCTCAGGTTTTGGTATGACAGTTTTATCCATTTATTTGAGTATATGGTGCAAAAAATGCTCATTTCTTATGTATATTGTTGCATGAAAAATGCTGTCTCCTTACAGGTTTGCTGTGGGCTTCTATCTGGGCTCTGCACAAGCCAGGCTCTACTTCTACGTAGCTTGCAGTCTAACTTTTATCTAAGAACCAAATGGTCAGGACACTGGTGGGAGTTAGCAGTCCCTTAACCTACCACTACCACCAGGTAAAGAAGACTGTTGCTCTTCAGTGACGCAGATTCAGAATAGCTTCAGTAGAAGATAGGAGTGTGTGTGTGTGTGTGTGTGTGTGTGTGTACAGATGTTCCTTGATTTACAGTGGGGCTACATCCCAATCAACTCATTGTATAATAAGTTCAAAATGCATTTAATACCCTGATAAAGTCAAAAAATTGTTAAGTCAGAAATTGTATGTATTTAAGCCAGAGAAGCTAAATACAGTCAAATATTAAAAGAGATGGAAAAGAAGAACAGCAAGAATAGCATCCAAAGGGGTCTGGAGTAGATGGTTTGGGGACTGGTCAGGGGGGCATTTAGAGTGTTTGATACCCTTTATTATAGCTTTATAAATGCTAAAGATTGGAATTCCTTTTTATGATACCTTTATTGTTTGCTGGTCTGTGTGTTGGATTTTGAGACAGCCCTGTGGGACCCTGGGATTTATTATGGTTACACAAAATCATTTTTCCTATCTTGGGTGCTCCCTGGAAAACTGAGCCTCAGATAACGGGTTGTGTGCAGGTAGTTTATTTGGAAGTTTATTTGGGAGGTGATCCCAGGGAGCAGAAGTGAGGGACTGGGGAAAGGGAGGGAAAGAAGAAAAGTCATATAAGGTGTGTTATCAAAGCCATTACTGAGCAACTGGAGCTTAATCCCACCCAGGGCCTCTTGAGGAGCATGTGAAAAATCTCTCAGGCTTGTCCACTGACGAGCAGCCAGAAGCAGCATTCATCAGTGGGCTCCCACTGCCCACTGTTTGAGGGTTACATTGGAGGCGTTTGTCCCCTACGGGTCAGGGCTGTGCTAAGTGGGCTTCCACTCACTTCCACAGCATCATAGAAACCTCAAAACAGAGACAACAAAGACACAGGCCTGCACTCAAGACAAAAGGCTGTGTCAGGATGGTGGACACAGACTGCGGTTAGGGTCAGAGGTGAAGTTGGGGATGGGAGGCAGGACAACAGAGGCCTCTGACCTACCATCACAGAGAACTTGGGCCAGGCCTCTGAAATGACTGAGATACAAAGACAGGACGGGTATGTGGCCTTAGGCCACGCTTTGGCAGAGAGCAGCTCAGGGTCTTTATTGCTTTATGTGCCCTACCCTACATTGAGGGGCTGCCTGCCCTACAGCCCTGCACACCCACAGGGGCAAGTCGAGGCACTCACACAGGCTCGCCTGCTCCACTGCTGGGTCATCATCCCCTCAACAATGCCAGCGATTGCCATTAAACCTCCCACTTTACTGCGGGATCTCTACTTACTGCTACAAGGCAAAAAGATGATTAAACTGTCTCACATGGTTGTAACTTGGGCCCAAAATATGTGACGCCAGTGGTGGAATTTCAGATAGGCAGGTCCAAGGAAGAGACATTTGTAGACAGAGTTGTGAGGAGGGTCGAAAAGCCAAGAAGCTTCCCTATCCTGATGGATGCCTCGATGGAGGCACAAACTGAGCTCATGTTTTCCTAAATCCATCTCGGTTCACGTGACAGGATGGGAATACTTCCTTTCTCAGCCAGTGTTGCATGTGCTGAGCTTCCCTACAGCTCAGAAAAGGGAGCAACATGTACTGCTTTGCTGCTTCCTGTATGGAGAGGCCAGGAATGAGGAAGTCCAGAGAACACTGTCCTGGGCAGCTGCCATGGGGGACCCAGCCAAGTCTCAACTGCAGAAAAGCACATGGCGAGAAAGTCTCACCCTGCACGTATGTGGGTGTGACGGACACCCTCACCCATTGGACTTAGGCTTTTGTCTAACTAGACTGAAAAGGCCTCCTACTTGATTTAAACATTTGAACTCCTCCCCTTGGCTGAAGCATCTGGTTGCCTCTTGTGTGGGCTTTGCTGCTGACCTTGGGCAAGTCTGAGCCAATGCGGGATCCATGATAGAAGATGCTGGTCTGTGCCTCTGCTGGGGAAGTTAAAATGTGGTCAGTGCTGTGGTATTTTTGTGGGTTTTTTTTTCCTAGCTTTTTTTTTTTAATTATTATTTTGACAGTTACCGTAACTATTAGCTCTAGTTTAATCCTAATTTGTGCTTCCCTTGAAACAATTTCCAAAGGGTCTTCTTTCCCAAAAGAGAGATTGGTGGGAATTTAGGAAACTTGGCTTCTGTTTTTATTAGTCAGAATCCGATGAGAGAAGCAGAACCACTTAAAGTGGTGAGTATTTGTTGTGGGGGTGGGGGAGAGAGACGGAGGAAGGGTTAGATTTGATCTTCTGCAGTTATGGAAGCTGTCATCTTTGTGTCTAATAGTAGAGTATGAGGTCCTTAGGGAAGGTCAGGTGAGAGTAAAGTAGAGGAAAAAAGAACAAGCTAGAACCTACAATCATGAGGTAGAACCTAAGAGGAAGGGTTGAAACCACTGTCAGTTCTTGCTGCCTCTGACTTGATGGTATGAGTGTCCTTTGGGAGAAGCTGGCACCCTCTGTCTTGGAACTAAATGCACATCTGGCCTGGAAGTCGAGAAGCTGAAGGAGGACCCAGGAGAAGGTGGAAGTGCTGCAGGCTTGACTGCTGCCCCACACCAGTAGGGTGACCCAGCAGATACGTGACAACATTTATGAGCTACAAAATGGCTGCTGCTTCACTTCCAAATCTCACACAACAATCTTTTTTTTGGCACATGCTAATCAGAAACATAGGAAAGGGAATTCTGGGCAATGCAGTTCTGTCTAGTCTAATTGACACAAAACCACATGTCCTAAACAAAATAATAGTAAATTACTGTTTGGCAAAATACTAGCTACCATCATTTGAGCAGTGTTGCAGATACTTTACATATGTTATTTAATCTCATAATAGTGCTATGAGAAAAGTATTCTATCCTGATTATATAGATGAGGAGATCAAGACTGGGAAGTTGCAGCGAGCATGTTACTATGAACAGTCCAGCACTCAAAACGCCTCTCTTCTGTAGGGAACTCATTTCATGCAGTTTGGATTATACAGTCTACCCTTAGTCAAAGGGATGAATGTGTACTCAGGCTTGGTCAATCAGAACACCCATCTCCTTGGTCACAAATGGGCACTGACTCAGTTTGCGTCAAACAAATTTCCCTGGAATTTTCTACCAGGGATGATGTGATCCTTGTTTCCTGGGAATTGTCAAGTTAAGTCTGGGGCTTCTGGGGGTCATTTACTCACCATATAGAGCAAGCTTATTTGAAGCATAGAGAAAAAGATATCATGTGAGCCCTAGATTCAATCATGGCTAAGGTTTACAGTACTCTGTAACCACCAAGTCATGTGACCTCATAAACTTCCTATTTGCTTAAGCTAGTTTGTGATGGGGTTCCATCAGTTACCACCAAAAGTGACTAATAAACAAACTGGTACCAGAAGAGGAGCATTGTAAGTAAGAAAGCCTAAAATGTAGATTCCTTATACATGGGGAGCAGACCTGTTGGGTTTCCCAAGTATGTAAACCAATCAATTTTCAATTCTTCTGAAGAAAATGTTACTTGCAATCAAGGGAGTTATGTCTGATTACAAAGGCCAGGTGGCTTGCCCAAGATTGCCCAGCTAGTAAGAGGAAGTACTAGAATTCAAATTCAGAGCTGTATGATTCCAAAGCTTAGGCTCTAACTACTGTATCACGCTATAACCATGCAAATTTAGTGGGTATATCTGAGGTTAGGATGCACTCAGTCTCCATAGCTTCTCAATAAAGATGAGATGGGCTGCTTGAAGGAAAGTCTGAGGTAAGCTCTTCTAACTCCCTTTGGGTACAACCCTTGGGGTGAAGCAAACATGGCTAGATTTTGAGGTCAAGATCTAATGCTGTGTTTTGGGATTACAGCCCCCTTTGGAGAAGGCAGACAAAACGAAAACTTCTGGGATACATGCAGCAATCCTTGTATGTGCCAATCATTTGCATACTCTTTGCATAGGACTTGAACAGATAAAGCAAAATGATGATTAAGGCTAAGTTCATTCTAGTCAATACCCTGATACTAAATCCTAGATGTCGAGTTGCTACCCTATTTTAAAATATTTCCCAGGATACAATCTAATGGTGTTCCTTCCCATTCCACCATCCAGTCACCTCATGAGGAGAGGTTCTAACTTACAAGCTTCCTGCTTTAGCTTTTCAAAAAAGTGGGAAACATCTGGTCTTCATTCAACAATTATCATAGTTTCAAAGCCCAAAGTCACTCCTCACCTTTTTTCCTTCAAAATTGGAGAAACTTAATTTTGCCTTTATTGTATCTTTCAAAGATTCCATTTTCTAATGATTTTGTTTGTATGTTTCCTCTCTCTGTAGAGCAGCACCATCCAGGAGAAGTTTCTGCAATGATAGAAACCTATATCTGTGCTATCCCATGTTAGGGTAGGGGGAATATTCCCATTGAACAGATGGGACAGTTATGAACCTTCTGACATTTTTAGCTCAGGCCCCTATTCAGGATATCCGGAGGCAGCTCCACTCCGAGCTATACCACTCGCTGGTTGCCCACCATGTTCCTGCCAGACCTGCTTCTTTCTCTTATCAGATACCAGCAGCCACAGGTGCTATCGAACGCTTGAAATGTGGTTAGCGTGACCAAGGAACTGAATTTTAAATTTTGTTTACATTTAATTTATTTAAATTTAAAATAGTCACCTGTAGGTAGCAGTTAAGTATCTCAATTGCATATAGCACATAAGTGTTCCAACCTTGTTTCTAGCCTCGCAAGAATTGTCCTTGCTCTTCAAAGACATGCTGGCTTTTGTTCAGCTTGTCGTCCACTAGACCCCTTACTCTATGTAAACTCTTTATAGTTTCCAGCTTTTATTTGAGTGCTTTGATATGTTCTCATATCTCCAAGTTTGTATTCGTCACTACTGAAATCCTATTTCTGCTCCTGTTTCCCATATTATTTGGAATAGTTTCGCTTTGACCAAAAAAGGATGGTCATGCCATAGGGTCAGCAGGTGGAGAATTTCATAAGAATTTCTCAGATGAGCAAAATGAAAGGTAAAAGAAGACCAGTCTTGGCTTTTCTAACTGATTTATTATTTCTATTACACCAGGGACTGCCTACTGCTGCAAAAATGGTGACTAGACGTCCATGTTCCGTAGTTTTTCCCCTGAACATCGAGCTTCCCTGATCTTCCTGCTTTTATATGTATTATCTTACTCCAGTGTTTGGAAATATTATCTCAAACTAGCCTTTCTGAGTCTCAGAGGGAGATTATAAAACTTCAACAAAAATATTCATGAAATGGAAGTGGCTCAAAGGGTCTAATAGTATCTTTGCCGCCACTGCTTTCTTCTCTCCGTTGTCCTTTTATTGTTTCATTGGCCTGTGCTTTTGACCTTGCCTTATACGAGAGAAGAGTGGTACAAGGCTTTTATATAAGATATGTGTTCTAAGATCCAAGAGATCAGAGAGTACATCTGTAATTTAATGAATACAATGTATTCTTTTTACAGTTTTAATGCTCACAGTAAAATGTGAAAACCTTCTGAAATTGACTTTTGGAGATTCCAAGTGTCATCTTTTGGTGATTTGGTCTCATTCTCTGGCACCACTAAACTACATTAGTCTCTTGTTCAGCTTCTGCCCTAACCAGTGGATCACACTCCTGAGCAGCCCCAAGAATTCATGTCCCTCTGTCCTCTTGTACAGAGCCAGCGTCTGTGTCATTTCAAGTAGATTTGCACGGAATTAACCTTACAAAGTAAATGTTTAATTTTAAAAGCTGCACTTTTTTTCTGTTTCCATTTTGGTGAGCAGACCAGATGCTTTGCCAAATTTACCCTCAGCTAATTGCATAGTTCAATGTCCTGAAATGTGCCCTTGTTTGCTTAAAACCTGCTGATTTGCAAAAGAAATTGTTCCAGGAATGTGGGTCAGAGTGGACACTCTGTGGAAGCTGCACTGACCAGGAAAGAGCTGTTCAGGCCTGGCTGGGGTGCTGGGTGCCTGTAAATCTGTGGGGATCAGGGACTCTCCAGGGCAGGATTTTCACTCTAATGACGAGGCTGCGGGAGGTGGGGGAGAGCTGGGACATGGAGACATGGCCAAAAATCAGTTTGGCTCTGATCCACCTTTGGAATCCCCTCAAGCTTCGTATCTTGAGCAGGCTTTGGGTCAAGATTGAAATAAAATGTTAATACATAGACAGAGGAAAATAATTTTAAAATCTGGCATTTGCTCTGCCTCTGTCCCTGGAGGCCCTCTGATGAGATGTATGTGAAATAGGAATGATTTAGGATGAAGTTGCAAGAGTAGAATAAGGATAAAGTTGCTCTGTTACTCTTCCCTCGGAAAGGCAACACCCACAGAGGTGTTCCCGGGCCTGTGGCCCTAGGGCAGATGACAGTACCCTTGGCCAGCTCCAACTCCTGCTCCCAGGGAAGTGGGCTGACGGCAGCCGGGGAGGGGGGGGACTGACAAGGGTAGAAGGGGATCCACAGAAACAAAGCGGGTGCTGCTGTGCGGGAGGGGGCAGGAGGTGAGGGGAGGACTGTCCGTCCCCCTTGGTGACCGTGGGGCTGTTCCATCAAACAGACGGGATGGATATGATCCTCCTGTCATTTTTAGCACTGGCCCCTACTCACAGCGTCCCAGGGGCAGCTGCAGTCTGAGCCGTCCCACTTGGTTGGCTGCTGAGCTCCTGCTGGACCTGCTGTCTTGCTGTCTTTCTTCTATCAGATGTGCTTTGCTCACCTGCAGGGCAGACACGGGGGCGGAGGTGGGGATCCTGCTCACTGTATTTCACTCGGCTCTCATAATCCATCTAGAACCTGTTTCAGTCCTTGGAAGTGCACACATTTTAATAATTGTGTTAGTTTTCAATGGTTATGTAACAAGTTACCACAAATGTAGTGGCTCAAAACAATACAAATGTATTATCTTATAGTTCTGGAGGTCAGAAGTCCAAAATGGATCTCACTGAGCTAAAATTGAGGTGTTGGCAGGTGTTTTCCTTTCTGGAGCCTCTAGGGGAATCCATTTTCTTACCGTTTGCAGCTCGCAGAGGCTACCACCTTCCTTGGCCCAGCCATGGATGGAGGAGCCTTCCTCACAATCACGTCACTCTGACACTCACTCTTCTGCCTTCCTCTTGCTCAGTTAAGGACTCTCCTGATTGCATCAGGCCCACTTGAATGATCCAGGAGACTCTCCTTATTTAAATTCAGCTGACTGGCAACCTTAATTCCATCTGCCAACCGAATTGCCTTTTGCATGTAACCTAACATTCACAGGTTCTAGGGATTAGGATGTGGATATCTTTGAGGGATCATTATTCTGCCACTGTGTTAATAAACGCTCACCTTTCTCAAAGCCCTTTTACAGATCTTGAAGGAGCTCAGGAAATTTCACCCCAAAATATGACTCCTTGTTACAAAGAGTATTTTGAACTACAGGCCCTTCAAGATCAAAAAGCACTGGAAGGGGCTTTCCCGCTATCTACATAAACCTACCAAAAGAAAAATCCCTTCCTCTCCCTGTCATCTCAATATATTGCAGGGAAAGAAGATCAAGAATGCAACCAGACCTGGCCCAAATCGTTTTAAATATAATCTCTGTCTCTCAGGTTAATTTAATTTGCAAAAAGAATCATTTACAAGTCAATCTGTTTCCCTCATCCATTCATCTTTCCTAGCAACTATTTACCGCCCCTAAACAGAATTACGTATACTGTTCATCTCCCCCTCCCCTTCAAAAAGCCAGGTATAAAAATATTTGGATCCCATTGGGATACTGACTAATCACTGTGATTCTCCCCATGTGCTTGGTAAATAAACCTTTCTCTTATTAATCTGCCTTAATTGTGAGTTCATCTTTCAGTGAACTTTTGGGGGAAAGAGCAAGTTTCCCCTCACCTCTACAAGCTCATTTGCCACTAAAAATGTCTGTTATATAGGTGAGGGGGTGGGATTATCCCCTTTAATGGATAAGGAAGGTAAGATATGAGTCAAAAAAACAAAAACAAAACTTGCACAGGTCCCACTTGAGTTTACTTTTAAACAGAGGGTGGAACATGGTTAAGATCAGGTCCTGGTGTTCAGTTTATTGCGAGGCTATAGCTCGAGATGACAATACATATTAAAGAGGAAGGGTGTGGGGCATGTATGGCCTTGAACAGCCAGACCTGGATGCAGGTTTGGCGCTCATATGAATTTGATCTGGCCATATCATTTCTTCAAGTCTTGATTTCCTGTTTTTGCCTTCCTAAGTGGCTTTGAAAGTGACCAATATGATACTTTTAACACAGATAGCTACTTTAGGAAAGTATGACCCAAACACAAAGCTATTTATATTTATTACAATGAATGCCATAAAAAGATGCCGAACAGAGAAGAAAAACCATGGCCCTGATATTGACCTTGTTGAATTTCCCATGAAGGAAGAATAGACTATTTGTAAGCAATCAACACATGGACAAACTTTTTTTTAAAATAAAAGATAAGTTTTGAGGAAAAAAAAATCAGAAAACCTATGATATTTAGGACACTCCTAAAAGCAACTAATAGGAAAGGAATTTTGACTGTCATTCATGACTGCCATTCAAATACATAGCACCCAACTATTTGGTTCTCCCAACAAGCTCAATTCCCTCTGTAGCTTGATTAGGAAGCTTAGGAATTGGATCCTGAATCTAGGGAAATCAAGGAAGAAAGGAACAAAATCTCCAACCTACTAAGAGGCTGGATTTAAAAGGTTTGCACTGAGCCCTTGCTTGCTAGCACTCCCTCTGTTTCAGTCTATTCATTTAAAAATTTGTTGTTGTTGTTTTATAGAGACGGGGTCTCATTCTTGTTCAGGCTGGTCATGAACTCATGAGCTCAAGGAATCCTCCCTCCTTGGCCTCCCAGAGTGCTAGGATTATAGGTATGAGCCACCATGCCTGGCCATTTTTTTTTTTTTTTCAAGACAGGGTCTCTCTCTGTTGCCCAGAAAGGAGTGCTCTGGCTTGATCATAGCTCACTGCAACCTCAAACTCCTGGGCTCAAGTGATTCTCCTGCCTCAGCCTCCCACGTTGCTAGGGCTACAGGCATGTGTGACCACACCCAGCTAATTTTAAAAATTTTTTTGTATGGACAGCGGTCTCGCTATTGTCCTGGCTGGTCTCAAAGTCCTGGCCTCAAGCTATCCTCCCACCTCGGCCTCACAAAGTGGTAGGATTACAGGCGTGAGACACAATACCCAGCCTTATTTTATTCTATTCTTTTTTCAGAGTGGAATTAAAGACTTCTCCAACCTTAGTACAACTTCTTGACTCAGGGGCCAGATTTTAAAACAACAAAAAAGGGACACACACATACACATACACACACACACATATACACACACACACACACAAAAACTGGAACACCCTATTAGGGTATTTGATTCTCCTTTAGTAATAATATAGGGACTTAGACTTTTAAGCCAGGAATTAAACTTGAAAACAATGATGTCTTCCATGACACCTTTACCAGGTGACTCAGGTGGGCAGCACACATCACACATACCCTCGAGGTAAATGCATCCTGGAGCAGCCAGCATCTCAGAAAGCAAGTTAAGGCACTCTTAGGGTGGAGTTTCCCCAAGGGTGAGTGGTGACTTTGATTCTTCATTTTCTAGTTCCAAAGCATCTCTGTCTCAAATAGTTAAAAGGGCAAGGGAAGGAATGTTTTCGTTGGAGAGTCCTAACACTGTTTCCAGCATATTTTCCATTTGTCTGATTTTGTTCTTGGCCCTGAATGGAGTAGAAGGTGGAGTTTTCTCAACTGAAATCATAAAACTCCCTTTACTGGCATGTGTGCATTCAGATCTGCTCTTGATATTGCTCATGTTATTAACTGCAGCTGGGTTTGCTGTGAGCAGATTGTTTTTGTCTTTGGTGAAGATCACATGTTGACTCATGGTTGCTTGTACCCTGCGATTGGAGTGGGCACTTTAGTGAGGGGCTTGGTTTTATTCTTGCATTTTTTTTTTCACTCTCCAATCCATATTCTGATGTGGGTTTGTTTGCAAAAGGAAGAAATATTTGGCTCATTTCATTTCATGCAGTAAAGGCAGGAGCTTACTGGGGGGCTTGGGAGCTGTTTTTATAACTTAGGAGGCTGTTTTTATAACCTGGTAGACTGGAGTTTTCAAAAGATATTTGGCAAGCCTTAAGGGTTACTAAAATTTTGTGAGATAAGGACCCTTATAATAACACCCCCCGAAGTGTACTCATGCCTTCCCCTTTACTCTATTAAAAAGTAATGATCAAAAATCAAAACAAAACAAAAACATTGCATCAAAATGTTATTAGGTAAGCCTGTACATTTGAGCTCCACAGTCTTTACAGCCAAGAAATCCAGAATCGGAGAGTTCTTTTTTGTTTCTATAGGACCAAAAATTGATTTCAGAAAATAAAAATCTGATATTTTTAAAAACCTTATTATAAATGCTGAGGTATAAATACCAGGGAAGACCTGGCAACTTCTCATATTTTGAAGATTGCAGTTTAGAAACACTTTGAACCATAGATTTATAGGGCCGCAAAGGATTCAAGAAGTTATGAGTTTGTGGCAACCAGTTTTCTTATTTTTTAATTTTAGTAACGAGGACCTTTATTAGAGAAACGGAAAAGCCCGTGGGCAACTTAACTGGCACAGAGGCAGCAATGATTCAAACGGTCTCCCTCAGAATCCTTCTCTGACCACCCCACATGACTGATCATTTTTCTCCTTTGTCTCTTCTGTATGAGCTCTCAGTTTGTAACTCATTAATTTGCATTTGCAGGAATTTTACTTTATAAAAACTAGCTTTCAGTTTTATTCCAAGGGAGGAGGGAGAAGAAAGAGGATGTGCAAGCCACGCTGCTTTAAAGGCTGGCTGCTTCCTGGCTCCAATAGTGGGCTCATGCTCTGGACCCCTTGGCTATTTGAAAAGGGACAGAACCTAGTTCACTGGGACCCAGAGTTTCTTCCATCAAGCACCCCTTTGTGATTTCTGTCCTACACCCCAAGTTTTGAATGGTACCACTAGACTGTAAGTCTCTTTAGTGCAGGAACAGTATTTTACTCATCCTGGAATCTCCTGTGCCTGCCAAGCAATAGACCTCAATACTTTGTAGAATTGAACTGTGTGGGAAAGCTCTGGAGTCAGACATACCTCAATTTGAATCATAGTTCTGCCAATTACCATCTATGTAATCTTGGTTAACTTATTAGACCTCTCTGACACTCAGTTTTTCTCATTTTTAAAATGGGAAATGGTATTATAATTATAATATTAATATAATAATAAAATTATTATACTTTTGAGGAATAAATAAGATAGCACGTGAAAGCACTTAGCATTTCACATGGACCCACTTCAGCAAATGGCAATCCTTTTTTTATTTTTTATTTTTTATTTTTGGAGACAGGGTCATGCTTTGTTGCTTGAGCATGAGGGTAGTGGCGTGTGATCATAAATCATAGCTCACAGCAACCTCAAACTCCTGGGCTCAAGTGATCCTCCTGCCTCAGCCTCCCAAGTAGCTGAGACTCTTGGGAGACTCTTGCCACGCCCGGCTGATTTTTCTATTTTTTTTTGTAGAGACAGAGTTTCACTATGTCATTCAGGCTGGTCTCACACTCCTGATCTCAAGCAATCCTCCCAGCTCAGCCTTCCGAAGTGCTAGGATTACAGGCGTGAGCTACTGCACCTGGCCAGGCAATCCTTTCAGTTAGTCTACCAAAGAGTTTTCCCATTTTAAAAAAATTAATCAAATACACATCTCTTTAACTGCAGTCACCTTTGATCAACATGAAATGACTAAGGACAATGCCCTGAGTTAGTGTAATTCCAACCAAAAGCAAAAACCCCAGAATTTTTAGTTTGTTTGCTCAGCCTTTCCATAGGTAAACATATTATTAGATTTTTTAAAAAAACAATGACAATAGCTTATGGACCCTTTTTTACTACTTTCCTTGACCCTTAGAAGCCTGGGGGTCCAAGGTTGAGGAATAGTGTCAATGTTCCTACTTTGGCATCTGGATTGGACAGGTCTAAACCAATCTAAATATATCTTCGGAGCATGTGTTTGGAGAGAGAGAGAACACAATGGAAAAGCATGTTCTTCAGAGCCACATAGGGATAGGTTTAAATCCTGTCTTCCATTTACTTGCTGTGTGACCCTGGGGAAGTTCCTTAACCTGTTCTGAGCCCCAGTTTTAACTTCTGTAAAGTGAGAATAGTACCTGCATTACGGAGTTGCCGTCAGAGTTGGAGGAGATATTGATAAAGCCCCAGCACAACATCTGGTACATAGCAAGTGTTCAATTAAATGGTGGTTGGGACTCTAGCCACATCTGAAAGTTTATCTTAGTATAAGAGTGATTATTGGTTTTAAAATTAGGATTGTTTTTCAAGCCACAAAGATTCAGATATGAGTAAATGTGGCATTTCTATTTTGTAGGAAGTTTATCTGTTAAAGAAACTATTATGTATTAAGAACAGGAGGCAGGAGCTCTGAGTCCTAACAGCTTGCCTATTCCTTCATCTGTGCATCCAGTCAACACTAGTAAGTGCCTTCATCGTCAACATTACTGCTTGCATAAGCACTGTCTTACACACTGGAGATACTGTGATTTAAGACCTGGCCCCTGTCTCCAAGATGCTCAGTGACTATAGGAGGAGACAGATATTCAAACTTGTTGTCTACCTCGTGAAAACTTTTGTCCCACCCTTTCAGCTGATTACCGTTCATGGGTTCACTTACCCTTTAGAAGGTTCATAGTTCATTCCTTCTGCCACTCTCAACAACACCTGAAAATCTCTGTACTGTTGTTCCTCCACTGCTTTTGCCCCATATACTCCCAACTTGGGATCAACTTAACCATCTATCTTCTGTCCAAGGATACCCAGATGGCTATAGAAAATGACACAACATGTAGGCTGGAATAGCTGTACACATTCATGGTCTCCACTCTCAGTGGTCTAGATACCACTTAACAATTCTTTGCCCAGCCTTGGTCACTCCTTCTGCCATTCTCCACATCCCATGATCTGGCTTTGCTTACCTCTTCAGCCCCACACTTTTCACTCTTCCTCTCAACTTGTCCTTGGGTATCACACACACTGCTTGGGATTCACTACAGACACCATGAAATTTCTTTGCTCATAGCATCTCCCCAGTCCTGGGGAGATGGAGCCCTAGTCAGTGTGGATTCGAGCAGTCAGTTCCTTGGCAGACACATCTCTACAGTGGAGACGAGCACCTCAAGTTATCATAGCTAGAAAGCATGAACCTCCATTTCTTTGGTCCCATGATTACCAAGCAACATTAATGATTATTTGGCTTTTAAAATAGATTTCCTACCAGAAGAAAATATACTGGCAGTTGTATTTTACATTATAAATTAACAAATCTGTACTCTGTACATCAGTTTTTTTTATAAATTTGGTCACTGTGGTCATTACTTTTGAGCTTGTTTAGTTAAGATACACTAACAAAATTGAGTTTTGAATAGAAAAGCCAAGAACCAAACTGTGTTAAACCCATGTAGATAACACCAAAGTAATTAGGCTGGCTTCCTAAGACAATGTATCTAACTTTCCTCCCTACATCAACAAGGATTTCTAAAGACCTTTAAAACTCCAAGATCATCACTCTTAAGAGAAAAGGGGGGAAAAACTTGGATGTGACTTATTATAATTTAAAATGTCCCTATTGGATACATATTAGCTTGTTAAAAACATCCTTGTACTACTGCCCAACTTCTTTCTTTGGAAGCTTCACTTTCCACGCAACCTCTGCAGTTATAACTTGATCTCCCAAGTGGACCTAGCCTCTTCAGAAGGGTAAACCTTATGCCTGGGCCTACTGCCCAGGGACCAGATATAGCCACTGTCATATATTATGAGTAAGTCTCTTATCAGTTTAGATGGAGATAATCAAAACCCCTGCCTGAGGGTCAAGTTTCTCGGCCCATAAAGCAACAGGGTGAGTTTAAAGACTTAGAAAGAATTAAACTGCCTAGGAATTTCAGAATATAAAATTATAATAAGAATATTTACCACTTATGAATGTTTACTATGCCATGATAATTTCATTTAATTCTTACAAAGCCCTATTAACACCCATTCCAAAGATAAGGAAATTAAGGATTAGGTAACTTAAATGACTTGACCAAGTTGATAAATAGAGAAAGGATTTGAACTTGTCTACCTGCCTCCAAATTGCATGCTTTTAACCACTGTGCTACACTCACTCCCCCAATAAGTCCATTCATTCATTTATTCACCAAATATTTATTGACCAGTTATTGTATGTTAAAATTAGAAATATAAGGATGAATAAGACACTTGCCATGAAGACCTTACAATTAAGTAGCAGGAGTCTAATAAAAACACAGTTGTCTCTTTACATCCATGGGGGTTTGTTTTAGGACCCTCTCCCCATACCAAAATCCTCAGATGCTCAAGTCCCTTATATAAAATGGTGTATTTGCATATGACCTACACACATCCTCCTGTATAGTTTAAATCATCTCTAGATTACTTACAATACTAAATATAATGATATGTAAATAGTTGTTTCACTGTTTTTTATTAGCTTTATTTTTATTGTTATATTGTTATTTTTTCCCAAATATTTTCAATCTGGAGTTGATTGAATCTGTGGATGGGGAGCCCAAGGATACAGGGGGCCAGTTGTATACATAATAAATTGTTTTACATGCTGCTATGGTTTGAATGTTTCCCTCAAATTTCATGTGTTGGCAGATTAATCCCCAAATTCATATGTTGATTGGAAGTAGGGCCTTTGGGAGGTGATTAGAATTAGATAAGGTAATGAGGGCAGGGCCCCCTGATGAGACTGGTGGCTTTATAAGAAGAGAGACCTGAGCTGACACACATACTCTTGCCCTCTTGCCATGTGATGTCTGCTACCATGTTACAAGGCAATATGAAGGCTCTCTTCAGAAGCTGTTGCCACACTCTTGGACTTCCCAGCCTCCAGAACTGTGAGCCAAATAAACTTCTTTTCTTTATAAATTACCCAGTCTCAGGCATTCTGTTATAGCAACAGAAAATGGACTAAGATAGATGTAGTAAGAAAATATGTTTTATTTTACAAAGAGGGATCCAAAGGGTTCAAATTTACCTGGAAGTAGGAGACAATGGGATTTCCACAGAGGATATGATAGTTGAGCCAGGCATTGAAAAGTAAGCATAGTTTCACCACATGGATAAGATTACTTCAGGTGGAGAGAGCAGTATGGAGGAAAAAGCTCTGTAGGCAGAACTCAGAAAGGTGCACTGGAAGAATTGCAGATGTAGGATTGGAGGGGCGGGGGATAGTAAGATGAGGCCAGGTAGGTGGAAAGAGGCCTTGTGCCATGCTCAGGAGTTTGGGTGTTATCCTGCAGAAAATGAGAGTCTTGGACCAATTTTAAGGAGAGCAGTGCCATGATTACTGCTCCAATGTGGAACAGTACAGCTAGATTGCTACCCTCCACGATCTGGTCATTACACTTCCAGTAATATATGCTTGTCATCTTCTAAGACCACCCAGATGTTTTTTTCTTGAAAAATAGCACAGATTCTGTGAACTGAGTTTTTGAAAAGTACATGTTGGAGGAGGAAGTGACCTTGCTCATGTGTGCATGTGTCTATGTGTGTGTATAAAAAAATGTATTTGGATCTGTCCAGCCTGTTAGGAGATTCTTCTGAAATGTGATTGTATCATCTATCAAATTAACTCTCCCTCTCAGCTTTCTATCATTTCCAAATATGGCAACAATACCTTCTAATTCTTTTTAAATATAGATATACCATTCATTGCCTACAGCATGAAGTTCAAACTCTTTATCATAATATATTAGTTAAAAGACCGATAACTTCCTGATGCCAGTCTTTTCAGCTCATCTCAACCCCTTCTCTTCTACACACCTTATATTTTAATGACATAAAACTACTTTTGGTTCTGTTCAGTTCTTATGTTTTCAAATGTCTATACCTTTGCTCATGCTGTTCCATCTGTTGAAAGACCATCCTGCCCTCGAGACAGAATTCATCACTTATTTTCATCTTTTACATAGCTCTATTATTAATACAATACTATCATAAGACATTGCGGTCACCTTAAATTTGTCTCCTCTGCTAGACTTTGCCTAGAAGGGCAAGGACTCAATCCTATTTATCTTTTTAGTCCTGGAGTGTCAAAGTAGAGTGGATGACATCCATATAGTGGATGACATTTAGCTACCTAAATTGTTTGCTTTGCAGAACAGAATCATAGCATACTAAAAATATAAAGCATACCTTTTGCTGCTCTGCTTTGTAAAGTACTCAACAATCAACATTTAACTTTCCAGCCTTCCTTAGCAAGAGTTGATTGACCATAGGGAACAATAGTTTTCAGATTTTTTTTACATTTTTACTCTTAATAACCTTTCATTCTTTTTAGAAAATCTATTGAAACAAAGTGCTAAACTTCTACTCTCTAGCAGTCATTTTAGCACTTCTAGGCATTAATGAATCAAGTGTTTATAGAATTATTATTAAATGTACATATACCTTGAATATTAAACATTCTTCTCTTTTAGGGTATAATACTGAGCAGTGTGTCCAATATGTTTTCAATCGGAGTATAAATAACTCAAGATCAGGAACTAAAAACCTTTAAAAATGAGTCAATAATACCGCTTTCCTATCAGCCAAATATAGTGCTATTAGAGTTCTGAAAAATTAAAGACAAGGCCATTCTTGGTTGATTATTGTTTTTAAAAGTATACATTTTTAATGTAGCTGAGTGCTAAACCCTTAAGTCTATGGGACAATGGAGGACAAATAACTGAAATATATACATTTTGATTGTATACCTCACTAGGTTAAAAAGCCCTTTTCAGACAAGGATATTCAGCTGTGGAACATGTTTATCTTGAGCATGTTGATAAAATAAATTTCCGAATATCTTTGGTTTTTCATAAAATATATGTTTAATGCTCTCCTGTGGTTTCTATCTTGTTTTCAGGAGTTCTAGCCTTTCCTGACTTTGGTTAAAATGCTAACAACACACCAATGCCTAGCCTCATTTTCAGCAAGATATAAATGCATGTAAGCACCTGAATAAATTTAAATATTGTTGTTAAACTTGTTTTTAAACACATTTTTTCTAGGGCCTGAATGTTTTTAAATGCTAGGAGGAATAGATTTTTCGAACGATTTTTACAATGGCCTAGTAACTATTTACTTTTTTTTAAAAATTGACTTATTAATAAAACACCCACTTTTAAGTCTCTTAAAACTAGAATAAAGACAGATATTCATAACAAATTAGTGTTAATTGCACTTATAAAATACAGCATTTAAGTCTTCTGGTAAACCTTTTCTATGACCAAAATCTAACATTTTACATGCTAACAAATTTACAGGGTAAACTATTCTGTTTGCCCATTGTTTTCTGCCTCCATGCCTATTTTGCTATGCAAAAGCTTTATGTCAATTTACTTTTGGAGCTGTTTAAGACCAAACCACATTATTCCTTCAGCACATTTTAAACAATCCCTTAAAGACCTCTTTTTCTTGGCTATATTTCCAATCTTGGCTTATCACTATAACATTTCATGCTCCATGCTTCTGAAAAAATTCAATATTCAAGAACAAAGTAATCCAGAGCTTTACTTCATTTCAGTCTTTTTATGTCCTAGGGCTGTCCCAACTCAATGACCCAGTTTTCATTGTGTCACATCTCACTGTCTGTTGCTGACTGCCACCAGCTTGCCTAATCCTTTTCCTGTCCCTTATCAGTTTTCCCTTAATTCAAAACTCTTTTTTTTAATTCTTTGCAATTTTCCTTTCACAGCTTTTAGACTTTTTTCCCTCCTCAGGAGACTCCGTGTTCCTGTGGTAGCTACTCAGAAATACAAAGACAAATAGGTAACTAAAGTCCGTAAGTCTGTCCTTGTCAAAATTTTCATTGTACTATTTTTAGAATTGTTGGTGGTGAATAGCAGAAAGTGGATATTATAATTTGCCAATATCCATCAAGAGTCTTTAAAAATGTTCATACTTTATGACCTAGCAATTTCACTTCTAAGAATCTGGCATATCGATTAAAAAGAATCACCTAAGATATGAGAAAAGCTATATGCATGAGATGTTCATTACAATATTATATATAAAAGCAAAAGAAGAAAACAACACAAATATCCAACAATAGGAGAGAAGTTAAATTACAGTCCATCCACTTGATGAAATAAATGTGCCATCACTTAAGATGATGGTTTTGTGACTATGTAACTATCATAGGTAACCAAACATGGATAAATACATTTAATGTTTTCAGAAAAGCAGGGTGCAAAATGATAAGTACCTATGCTCACAACTATGTTTTAAAAAAGCATTTACAAAGGAAAAACTTCCAAGAAACATGACATTTGCTAATAGTGGGGTGTGTTGTTGTTGTTTTTGGTGACAAGGTCTCACTCTGTTGCTCAGGCCAGCATGCAGTGGTGTGATCATAGCTGACTGCAGCCTTCAACTCCTGGGCTCATGGAATCCTCCCACTTCAAGCTTCCCAAGTAGCTAGGACCACAGGCGAGTGCCACCACGTCCAGCTAATTTTTTTAAATTTTTTCCCAGGCTGGTTTCAAACTCCTGACCTCAAGTGATCCTCCTACCTCAGCCTCCCAAAGTGCTGGGATTACAGGCATAAGCCACTATACTCAGCCTTATTCTGAGGTGGTGGAATTAGAGATGATTTTTCTTTACTCCCCAAATCTTGTGATTTTATACATTTTAAATTTTAAAACTATAATCTTAACTAATTCAAATAAAGAATCTTTTAAGTAGGTTATATCAAATAAAACTTATAAAAGATTATTTCAGATAGAGCTCTATTTAAGTCTAGTAACTGAACGGAGAGCAATAAGAAAGACAATGAGTATGTCATTTTGTTTATGGGTCATCTGTGAAAGGATAAATTAGGGAAAAAACTCCCAACATCTATTTTAAAATATAAAATTATTTTTAAAAATTTTAGTAGGTTCTATTCAAATTTATTTTACTGCCACTGACTTTATCCAGGCCAGCTTGTTCTCTCTCAAGTTTGTTCTCTCTCAAGTTACTTCATCACATTCCTACTGCTCTACCTCTAGTCCAACCCTTTCAATCCATTTTTCATACTGTTTTCAAGGAGATCTTTCTGAAACCTAAGTCTGTTTGTGTTACTCCACTGTTTAGTCAGGGATTCAGAATATATTCAAATCTTTAGCTTAGCTTTCCAGCACCTTCTAAGCTTCTCTACCTTATTCTGTGCTGTTTCTTCTCATGCAGCCTTTCTACCAGCTTCACCAAACTACTTGTAGTACCTGAGACCGTTCTCACAGTCACTATTATTTCTGTCTCTTAATACTGAACTTAATACCCACCCATTCTTCAAATCTCAAGTGTCACTTTCTTTGGGAAGGTTTTCCAGATTTCTCATCTCATTTAGATGTCCCTTGCTCTATAATCCTACAATACCCTATCACAACTGCACCATCACTGATTTGCTTATCTGCCTTTTCTACCTGACAGTGAACTTCTTGTTTGTACAGGCAAGTAGGAGTGAGAGTGTATGCACCTAACCTGAATGCCAACCCCGCCCCCTTGGACAATGTGGAGCATGGTGAATGCTAAATAATGTTGATGAAGGGCTAACGTGCTAATCCTGGGATACCAAGTGCTAGGAACACAGACGGGGAGATGCACTGGAAGCCAAGGGCCTGTTGTTTTTCAGGTACTTATCAAGTAGAAACTTCATTCAATGTGCCTCCCTGATAAACTTTTCTACTTTGTCTCAGGATCATGCAAATGTTTTACCTTCTACATCATACTCCTACAAACTGGGAGCACGTCTTGTCTATGAACCCTCCACTACTCCTTACATATACTAGGTATTCAAACATATGTTAAATTAATAAGCTTCAATAGTTTAAAATCATTTTGATTTATAGAAATTCATACCTACCTTGTCTCTGATGAGAAAAAACCTCTGGAAGAATAAATACGTAAAGGAAAAAATATATGCGAAGCTCAAAATTTAACTAAAAATTTTAGAACACTGTTGTGAACCCCTGGAGAGAAGGATATAATAGGAATTAATGATGGACAAACATATTCAAATAAAATTAAAATAAAGGCTGCCTAACCCTTAAATGTGCTGACATGTAAATATCTTCTCTACCTCAATTTTCATATATAGGGAAACAGCTATACTCTCAATAGAAAATATTGGTTCAAACACAAAATCCATGGTTTTATTGTTTAGATTAAAAACAAACAAATAAATGACCAGGTCATGGTCTCAATTTACTTTCTTTTTTCCCCACCCTTACTTTATCTGCATTTTTAAACAATATGTTTATTATAGCAAAATTACCTGAAAATTTTAATAAATCCATTTTAAGGTCTTTAAAAATTTTTATGATTATGACTGACATTTTAATTATTAATCTGTTAATCCTAAATTCAAGTTTAAATGTACCAGAGGCTCTACTATTTAAAACAAAACTCTGGAAACAATCTTGAAATAGGAAAGTCTTTCTCAATCATCCTTTAATTTATCTGTTTTGTAGATTTAATTTTCTTATAGAATCATCTACCTACTCCTATATGGGAAACAGATGCAAACAAATACAAGTTTTAGAAAACTATTCAAACAGAATTCTATTTTTAATTTCAAATTATTAGAGTATACCTAGTGACTACTTTGGCATAGGGGAAAGATTAATCAGCTACTGCATGTGGGGAAAAATCTTTGGCTGAACTTTATATATATAATCAAGTACAGAAATAATAATGTTAGGATAAATTGGTAAGGTATAATCAAGAGTGAATGGGAAGTGAAGACATTTAAAAAAATTCAGCAGTGTAAGAATGAATAAGGCAAAACATGGAAATCCTAAGAGCGCATGAATTGTAAAAAAAAGAAAATTGGAAAGAATAATTTTTAATGTAGCTACAACTTTCCCTCAGTAAAATATATTACTTATAAAGGCACATTTCCATATAGGAAAGAAGAAAACCTGTAATAAAAATATTATATCCCTTAAGACAATCCAATAATCACTTTAAAATAATGTTCACCTAAGCAACTTTGTTCTTATCAAATTTCCTTAAATAGGTTTCCCCTATTAACAAGGGAACATGTTCATTTAGGATCTTGAGTATAGTCCCTTTGGCCATCTTAGCTCTTATAAGTATTAATAGGCACTCTGATTTCCAAAGCGAGCCTCACATGAACTTAATGGGAATGAAGCAGTTCTTTAATGAACAATAATCCAGTAGATGAGATCACAAAGGCTAACTTAATGTACCTACTACAGTGCCCCCTACACAGAAGGCGAATATTTGTTTTCTTCTCCTTCCTTCCCTTGCAACTCTGTAATAAAAATAACAAACCCATAACCCAAAAGAACTGCACAAGACAGTACAATTTGTTGCTGATACTTTTACATAAATATTTTATAATTTATTGTAAAAACATTTTACATACCACCATAAGTACCAAACATGGTTTTATGAAACTTACAATTTTATGACAAAAATATTTCCTAAATACCATGATAATCCACCTGTTTTCTTCTTAACCTCCATATACAGCTAAGATTAGGGTTACAATTTAACCCTCACAGAGATGAAAATTTGATCTTTTGGTTTATAAATAGTCTTATACGTAAGAATACTGACTAGCATTTCCATGTACTTCAAGAAACATGGTCAAAGGTACAGCCAAGATATGGCTAACCAAGTTTAAAAGAAATGTACATATTTCTAGCTATAGATCCTAAGGGAAATATTACTGTAAATATTACAGTAATATTATAAATATTACAGTAAAGCTAGTAAACTACAATCACCAATAGATTTCTACACACCTGAAAAAGTCAACAACATCAAAAAATTTAAGAAATTTGGCATCGGGTGGACAACATCTAGATTTTAGGGTTAATATACTGCTTTCAGGTACTGTGCAAAGTATTATCATTGCCCCTAACCTTGGAATTTCAGATCTAGAGAGTATACAATTCAGAACACTTGCTTTGTACCTTTTTTCATGTTAGACCTCTGATATTTTCCTAACTCTTGCAGTCTTCCAGAATGATCTTTCAGATTTTCACTCAACAGCACTAGCTTAGATCTCTTCTATACTTGACCTTATCCTTCCCACGTCTCCTCTGTTTGCAGAGAGCCGATCAAAGTCTTGGAGGTGGAAACGAACTGCCAACTGATTGACCATTTTCTTCAAGGTAAGAAATGCTGCAACAACTTGGAAAGTTAGGAAGATGGTGAAGATGATATGTATCGCTTTTTCCAAAGGCAGATTTATTAGGCCTTCATTTAAGAGCAAGAAAAGAATTAAAGGCAACTGCAGTAGAAGGCTCAAAAGCCAAAAGCCAGCCAACTCAGGAACCTGCAATGATATACATCAGATGTAATAAAATCAGTAAAATATTGTTTTTTGTTTATACAGAGAAACAAGTACAATTACTACTGTGACCCTACATTATGAGCTCTGTGAGTAATTCCAAATGAGGATGACATGGTGGTAGAACTTAGTCTAGATGAGAAAACTAACATGTAAAACAACCCTAGAACACCACACTTTAGTGAATAATCAAATGCAACATTTAGACACACAGACTAAATGGTACAAGAAATATTACAAAGTGATTAGGGTAGGTGAAAGAAAGACTTCAAGGATGAGGCTTGTGAGGTTGTGTGGAAGGAGGAAGAGGCAAAGAGGTAAGTAAGCAAACGCGTGAAACAAGCATGGCTGGGATCAACATGTCAGCCTGGCATGGACCACTGGGTTAGAAAAAGCAAGAACTACAGTAAGGCAGGCTGGGTGGAGCCTAATTATGAAGGGCCTAAAAAACCACAGAAATCTTTAGGTGTTATCCCTACACTCTGCTTAGGCAGCATGATGATGTACAAAACATAGGCCTGGCATAGGAAATGAGTTTATAATTTCCCTCCATTTTCTTATTCAGGATCCAAATAAACATGTTTAGTTGACCAAGTATTTTCAAGACTGATAAGCAGAAGGAAAACTATCAGTTCTTACGTGTTTACTACATTCAGGTACTTTATATAAAGCATTTCACTTAATCACAACAAACTTGTAAAGTAAATATTATTTTCCATGTCTTATATATGAGGAAACCAGGGCTCAAGAGATTAAGTGAACAGACCACAGTGACAGAGCAATAAAATTGGAGCCAGGCCTTAAATTCAGGCCTGTGCTCTTTCCACCTCACCCCCCTGCCTTTTATTTGCTATGAAAACCTTACTGCATTTATGTATAGCACTGAGAGAAAGAAGAGTTTACCTTTTCCTGTAGGTTACCCATGTAGCCCAGATACAATCGGATGGCTTCAATTAAGGTTATTAGGATGATAACAGTGATCACAATGAATTTGTAGTAATCAGGCAAAATTGAATACTGAAAAAAAAAAGCCAAAATGTGTTTGTAAAATCTTACATATAGTAACACTGACCTGGGACAGAAAATATATTAAGAACTTTAATTTCACTAACAATGTAACAATGTCAGGAATGGGCAGAAGAGGCTTCGCAGAAATATTAAAGCATATACATACCTTTATGTAAAGCATCATAATGCAGCTTACCCACCAAAGTGGGAAAAAGTAAGTGTTAAAATAAAGTGACATCTGCAATGCCAAACTGGAGACCATCTCATTATCTATAGAAGAAATAGAAAAGGAGTAAATTCTTAATCCTGGTCTATGCCGTATATGTCCTTTTGTTTCCTAGAATTAATAACTATAATATTGGCTCAATAAAACTCCACATTTTAAGCCTATTTATAATCACTGACAGTGAAAGGAACATTTATCCTAATACCATGTAGTTCAAAGACTACTTGGGGGTATGTTTCATATTTTTCAATTACTTTACCCTTTTGCCATTATAGTCTGCTGACTTTTTTGCACACTACGAGTATAGATTAAATGAGAAATATCAATATAAATCCTATTGAACAGATAATTATCATTGCCTCCTTCGTAGAGTTCTATATAAAGAGCCTATAAAATGAACACATAAAACACATAAAAACAAATCTCTCATATATATTCTAAATTCATACAAAAGCTAATTTACCCAGATTATAATTAAACACATCTCTCTTTTCAGTATACCCTAATCTCAGCCATCCTTTAATGTCCAATTCAATGCCACCTTTTCCATCAGTCCTTACTTGATCATATTCCCCCCACCCCAGCAGAAATCTCTTTCCCCTCTAGGTACTTATCACTCTAAACTGTGTATAAGAAGGGCTGGCAAAGAACCACACTCCCCTCACCTAAGACAGTCTGGTCTACTGAAGACATCATGGGCTTCAGAGTTCAAGGAAACCCAGAGCTCCCCAAACCCCCATGACCCTGGATGCCAGATTTGAGATAAATTATTTAACTTCTTTGAGGCTCAATTTCTTCGTCTGTAAAATGGTAACATTAATACTACCTCACAAGTTGCTTGTGAGGATTAGAGATAATTATTTCACCATAGCACCATGTCTGGCACACTTAGTAGGCACTCAACAAATATTAGTCTCCTTTCCTTCTTCTCATCTACTTATATACAGTCTCACTGTAAGCACAGACCATGTCCTACCTAAATTTGAGACCCTCATAGAACCTAGCATCTTGCTTTACATGAAGTAAATACCAAATATAAATAAGCAGAAAGATCGAATTAATGAAATCATACTGTCATAAGGACATCACCAATGTAGCCACTTGTGGTACATGAGTTCCATTTATCTAAGGTTGATTACATAATACCTTTTGCTTTTATGTAAGGAAGAAGGTTCCTAAATTAAGAATTTGATTTTTAAAATTAAGTCCTACAAAATAAATCCTGAATTTGACTAAATTCTTAAGAGAAGATACACATTTTGAAATCAATTGTTCCAAATAAAATATTTTACAAAGGCTCTAAAATAAATTTCTTAAAAACATTATTTTTTCTTTTTCCCCATAGCTGAGTATTTTTTATGTCATTTAACAATGTTAAAATATAAAAAATAATCATGGTCTCTCACAGCAAGACGGTTTCCTTTAGCTCCAAGAATATGCCTGATTATTATCTTATCTTTTCTTTTTTTGAGACAGGGTCTTGCTCTATCACCAAGGCTGCATTCTGGCTGGAGTGCAGGGTCCTGATCATAGCTCACTGTAACCTGAAATTCCTGGGCTCAAGCAATCCTCCTGTCTCAGCTTCAGTTGGGACTGTGGGCGCAGGCTACCATGCCTGGCTAATTTTTTTTTTTTCCTAGAGATGGGGGGGTCTCACTATGCTGCCCAGGATGATGATCTACTTTTGCTTGCACCTATTTATTAAATTACCACTGATAAAGGAATGATTCTTAAAATCTTAAATCTGAAGACAACTCACCAGCTTAGGATTTTTTTCATAACAATAATATAATGCTGTGGACATGGTAATAATATAAATGTGTTATTACAGTACAAATGATCAAACCTACTTCAGATCCACAAAGAAGAAAACGTGGATCAATAATGATAAATTGGGCAAGCTGAAAATTTTAGTACCTTTCGAGCAGAAACTATAGTCATATTTTGCAGAGTGGTTTTTATGTTAGAAATTTGATACATGAATGTCTTAAAAGTTATGCTATGTCCATATTTCAGCAGATCAAACTTATAATCATGCAACTGAAAAATTAAGTTATATGTAAATAAACCTTGAAAGCATAAGACATGAATTTACTAAATTTTGCAAAAGTTCATGTTGAGTTCTGTAAATGGAATTTAAATTAAAACATATAATACAAATCTGGGGTAGGCAAACTACTGGCCAGCTAACTGTTTTTGTTCAGTGAGCTAAAAATGGTTATTCACATGTTTAAATGGTCAAAAGTAATATTTTGTGACATGTGAAAACCATATGAAATTCAAATTTCAGTGTCCATAAAGTTTTATTGGAACACAACCATGCCTATTCAATTACTGTTGCCTATGGCTGCTGCAGAGACCAAATTGTCCACAAAGGTCTAATATTCACTTTCTGTCCCTTTTCAGAACAGGTCTGCTGACCTTGTATTATGGGATTTTAGTGCCTATTAAGTCTCAGACTTAGAAACGTGAAAACCTAATTTTTCACATGTTTTTCTTGCTACATCCTAAATCATAAAAAGGCCTATACTTGGAGGACAGGCAAATGATCAAGGTAACAAAAATGCAACTATGGGAACTGATTTTACATTTCTCTGCCCTCTTTTAAATGTAAAATTCAAAACCAAAGAGGAAACTATTTCTCAGCAGAGTTCAATGATGAAAACCACATGGATTTGGTTTACAGTGTGCTATCATCACGGTTTACGAGGAGGAAACTGCTCTAGCACTTGTCATCAAGTTGAATGTAGCATCCTGGTATTTTGTTACCAGATTTAGGTATCTACATACATATAGGGAAGAAGGAAGGCAAGAGGTGAGTTTTGTTAGAAGGCCTTTCTAGTCTAGAAGATGCCACTCTGGAGTCAACGGGGTTTAAAATGACTCACTAAAAAAAAATTCTTTCCATCTCTTCTGCCAGAAAATAGTCTTGTGGAGGAACGTACTTATTCTGCTCGGAAATGAGAAAAGGCAAAGATATTTCACCGGGATGGGGGTTGGAGGACAGGGATGTTCCCCCTATCTGGACAGAAAAGCCAAGGTGCACGCCGCGGAGGAAAAGCAGCGTCGGCCTTCGCCTTTGCGGAGCGCGCGCGACCCGGGGTGTGCTGCGAGCGTGGCTTTTATATTTTATTTTTTGGGTCTCCTCCCAGCAAGGCTGGGCATCACGCAGTGCAAAGGTTGGCACCACCTCAGCTGCCGCGCTTGCAAGGAGTAGGCCAGGAGGCAGCACAACCAGCCAAGGCCCGGCCCGCGGCCGGAGGCCGGAGGCGCCCGAGCCCTAGGTCCCGGTTCGGCCCCTCCTCCACGGAGATCTCCGCACCGTGAGAACCGGCTGAAGGCGAAAGCACCATTTTAGGTCCGGGCACATATTGGACGCCGCAAAGCCGGCGCCAAGCCCTCGGCGGGCCACACCCCCTGCGCCGGGCCTCGGCCACTCACCCGGGCCCTCACTGCACTCCGGCCCTGTCCGGCTGGAGTCGCTGAACACGGTCCGGCTGAAGTTCCCCAGCCGCTGGCGAACCGGATCAGGCAGCTCCATGCCTGCCTCGGTGTCCCTTGCCCCTCAGACACAGGCTGGTCTGCGGGCACAGCCGCGCTCTGTGGTTCCCACGGCAACCGGGCGGCGCGCGGCGCGGCGGGACACGGGCGCGCGCTCGGCGGCCTTGCCCGGCCGGGTCTGGTCGGGAGCCCGCGCGCCTGGGAGGGAAAGGAGTGCTGAGAGCCGGTTCCAAGCCCCGGGAGCCGAGCGCCTCAGCCGTGTCCGAAACGTCGGATCCCTTAGTCCTGCTTTGAGCCCCACCGTCTTGAAAACCAACAAACAATGATAAATGACTTGGGTTTGGGCTACGATACAAGGAGCCCTCACACCTTGCCAGTGGGACTGTTAATCGGTACAACCTTTCTGGAGGGAAATACAGAACTAATACGGAGCCTAAAGAATGTTCACGATCCAGTAGCTCCTTTTCCAGGGGTGTGTATGTGATATTGTGACCGATTTGGTTTTTTAATTAAAAAATATATACAATGGGCAATTTATTAAATGTAGATCACGTACGTTCAATGGAATACATTGCAGCAGCTTATAAAATGCCTGCAAAGAATATTTGATATGAATTAACTTTAGTAAAAATAAAAAAGCAGAAATAATACTAAATTCGAGCCTAAGTTAGCAAAATGTGTGTGTAAATGTGGGGATAACGAGGAGTGAGCATATGCACATTGGCTTAAAAAACAAAAGACTGGAAGGAAAAAATACAAAATGTTGACAGTAGTTATCTCCGGATAGTGGGATTGTGGGTAATTTAAACATTTTTAAAACATCTATATTTGTCAGGTTTCTCTCAAATAAGATGTAATACTTCAAAAACAAAAAACCTAAGTGTAATATACATACAGAGAAAGGCACACACTGAACACTCACGTGTAACCAGCACCCGGTTCAGGAAACAGAACCTTACCAGCGTTCCCAGAAGCTCCCTCTTCCCGTTCCTTTTCAGTCCCTAACCCTCCCAACTGACCTTTCCTGACGTCTAATAGCATGGGATAGTTTTGCCTTTTTTAAAAAAACAGAACATTTATTGTGTGATTAATCATTGAGATTTTTAAGATGAACTGGACACTGCAACAACTGCCCTCTTGCACTTAGGTGTTGTTCCTTCACGGAATCCATGCTCGAATCTGCAGTATGCGATCTTTAGGTGCCTCATTCGACCAGTCCGGGTGGGATTTTGTGTTTTAGCCTTGGCATTCCAGTTATACTTGGGCTTGGCAGGGTAGCCGCACTTGCCACAGGTGAACTTCTGAAGGTGGTAGGCCTTAGAGCCACCGGGGCAACACAATGTATGTATCTTGTTTCCAAACTTTTCAAATAATGATATTCTCTCGGCCATCTCGCTTCTCAGAATTGCCTGGTTTTATGCTTTAGAGAAAAGTATTCATGCAGTAAGTACTTTTAAAAAAGAAAATGGGGCTCTTTTTCCTCAACATTATTTTCATGAAATTTCTTCATATTGTTGAATGTAGATTCTTTTTCCTCACTGTGATCATACCGCAATAAGTCTATCCATTCTACTGTTGATGAGTGTGTATTTTCCAGTGTGGAGCTGTTGTGAATAGCGCCACTTTGATGAAAAGATGCCTCTTGGTGAACACAGGCATGCATTTGTGTTGAGTGTATACCTGGGAGTGGAACTGCTGGGTCACAGGGTACTTAAGACCCAGGTTTAGCAGAGGCTGCCAGCAGTGTTCCAAAGCGGTTGTACCAATTCCTACTGCCTCCAGAGATGTATGAATATTTCCGTTACCTCATATACTTCACCAACACTTATTATGTTCCATCCTTTTAGCCTTTCTGATGCATGTGTGGTGAACAGTATTATTTCTACAATAAAAAGAGAAATCACTTATAAAAATGTCAAGAGGAAGATATGGAAGGAAATAGCTTCATGACTAGAATTTCAAAATAATTTAATAAATATTTATTGCATCCCTACTACTTTTTTGGTCATTGTACAAGGCTAATTAGGGATATGGTCCCTCTCTGTCAAGAGGCTCAGCCCTGTGACAAAGAGAGAGACATGGTAGCAAATAAATACAAGCCCTGTCATAAGTGCTCTAATAAGGGAACACTGATGAAGAAACAATTAATTCTGGTTATGGGTATGAGGGAAAATTTTGGCTAAATTTTGCTTCATTTCAAGGTGGAACGCAGGCCCCAGCATCTCCAAAAAGGCTTCCAGGACCTTCCTGATGTGGTTTGGGTGCCCTGCTCTGTGTTTCCCAAAGCATTTTCCTCTTGTTACTTTGGCTACAGTGCTGGTCACTTTGTAGTAAAATTCACAGTTTCTATGTCTGTCTCTCTTGCTAGTCCACAAGCTCTTTGACATCAGGGATGGTCTTTGCTTATATCCCCAACACTAGCAACATGCCTGGCCTGGAGTAGGAACCAGATGACTCTTGAGTGAACAAAGGAAAGAAAAGGCCTAATGACCACTCCTGCATCTTCCCATTTCTAGTTCAAGGAAGTAGCCAGCCCTTGTGTAAGGTTCACTCTGTACCAATGGAGAATTGGCGTATTAAAACGTAGTGAATTATAACAACAACCCAAACATTTAGCAACAAAGAATCACTTTTCATCAATTAAATGAATCAAAGTTATTTGTTTTAAAGGATATAGTAAAGCAGGAGACTTCATGCTCTGCTGATTGAATTATAATTTGGACAACCCCATTGAGACAAGCAATTGACAGTTTATACAGATAGCCTTAAAAATGTTCCTGCCTTTAACACAATAATCCAAATTTTAAGGCTCTGTTTGGGGAAAATAATCATAGAAACAAAGTTTTATACATCAAAATGTTACTTCCAATGTTACTGATATTAGTTAAAAAAATAAAAAAAGAGAGTGGGAGTGGGTATTCGAAGTACCCAACCATAGGTTAAGCAAATTATGAATTCATGGTGACTTGTTGGGCTGTAGAGGAAAGAATGCCCTTGGAAGCAAAGAGGGTGGGATTCAAATCTCCTAAAATTCTCAATTTGCCATTTAAGAGCTATGTGATTGATTTCAGACCCTTGTTTTGTAAAGTCAGAATAATGATATCTTACTGTAGCAGTTGATATGAAGATTATATCATTAAATAAGTCTCTCCATACATCATAGTCATCATTTATATGTCTATTAAAATGAAATGTGTGGAGAAGAAACTCCTACAGTGGAGTCAAATAATGCTGCTGCTTAATTTTCTAAATTCAACTGTACCTTCTAGGTAATATCTCTACTGCTTTCCTGGTAAAGACAGTGCAGGCAATTAACCATTAATTTTAACAATTAACCATGCATGTTAAACAAATTTACCAAAAGCCTAAGTGAATTCTTTTGAAGATTTTTTTCCCTAGCATTGAAAAAAGATGAGAAACACCTTGTTCAGATTGTAAATATTTCATCAAAATCCTGGAGGAAAAAATTGGTAAAATTATGGGTATTTTTTCTTTTAATTTTATTTATTAGTCAAATTTTCTGTAATGAGCATTCACTTCATAGTTAGAAAAAAATCTTATTAAAAAATAGAGAGGAAGAGGAAATGATGATGCAAGAATATATTAGAGAAGAGAATTTGAGAGGAAAGAAATGTGTTTGGAAAGAATTCTGCCATTATCAATGTCACAAATGGTCCAAAGGGTTCATAAAAACTTTCCTAATATTATGTTGTTAGTTTGTGTTCATAATATTTATAGGCAATCACATTGGTAAAATACTGAAGCACAATGGGAGGGGATCAACTTTCATGAAAAATTAAGAGATTGGTATAACTGGAGTTTCCCACATTTTAGACCTACTACTAAGGATCTAAAGAGAGAAGTATGGAGTCTCCATACTTTAAATTATGGGACTCATTCTCAGCAAGATTAATAAATAGCCCTATCAAGTTAAACTGTTTAATTCTTATACCAGTGTTGACACTCAGAGTAATAGTTGCTTTTTCAGTAATTGTTTAATGCATTTTTTGGAGTTTAATTACATTTATGGTTTAGTTAATTTTCACAAAAATTTTGAGACTAATGCAATGATTTGTTTCTCTTTGATAAGGAACAATGTTGTCTGGTAATAATGTATTCTGTGACAAGAAACTGATTTAGGGAGTTATTCAAATTATTACTTGGCATAACAAAAATATGAACTCTTTCTACTTGATACTAATAGGTTAGAAACAATATTTTAAGTAAATATGTCATTCAGTTTATTGCTTTAAAAGAAACTATGAGGCCAGGCGCGGTGGCTCACGCCTGTAATCCTAGCACTCTGGGAGGCCGAGGTGGGAGGATCGTTGAGCTCAGGAGTTGGAGACCAGCCTGAGCAAGAGCGAGACCCGTCCATCTCTACTAAAAATAGAAAGAAATTGGCTGGACAACTAAAAATATATAGAAAAAATTAGCCGGACATGGTGGCGCATGCCTG